>BMAO01026714.1:0-59777 GCA_019973975.1 Trichonephila clavata
AAAATATTTACGAAATTTATGAGAAAGTAATTCCAAACAAAATAAATAATTAAATTACAAATGGAAACATCTTAAAAACATTTAATTTCTCATTGTATATATGGAGAAGTTTTCTAAACGCACATACATATAATTCTTCGTTCTCATTGTAATTCAAAGCGTGCATCTTCCTGTGATGAGTTAGTTTAAAATCGCTTTCGACACTTGAAGATACAATTTCAATTGATTTATTTTTTGGCACTATAAAGTAAGTGATAAGTTTTTGCGACGACGGTCGGTTGGTCAGTTTCTTGTAAACGTCACAATAGCTAGATATGCATGATCGAAGCTCTTTTTGGAATTTCAAACTCCTTTCGGAATTGATATCTATTTTAAAAAAATGCTTTTCCGATTTTTTGGAAAGCTGGATCACTGCATATATTTTATCCGCTCTCAAAAAATCCGGTTCTTCTTGTCCGTCTTCATTAGGGGTGTCAAACTCGTGACTCGCGGGCCACATGTGGCCCGTTCACTAATATTTTTGCGGATCGGCCAATATATCGGCACACAATAATATATGATAATATACGCTTAGTATAATGTATCATTCGAAATAAATCTACATTTCTATGAATATTGATCTTTTTGTACGGCCCACTTAATATTAAACCTTATTTGTTTGGCCCAAGTTAATCTTTGAGTTTCATACCTTTGATTTTCATAATCTATCAAATTATTGATAATGCCACTGTCATCAAAAGTTTTGTCTTCAATCAAGTGCGGGCTGCTAGCGCGTTGAAAGAAAGCAATCAAACGTAAATTGTCGAGAGATTAACAAATCAACTGAGCGTCTTGAAGTGTATTTATGTTCACTGATAGAAAACTTTACAGTGGCACGAAAGCCGTTGAAATTCATATGCCGCATAAAAAAAAAGATCGCACAAAACAAATCGCACAAAAACTGGTTCTACTGTAGAGTCTATAAATCTCATATTTTGTATCCAATTTCCCAATATCAGCTCCACATGGATCCAGAGTTGAGTGCACGGCAACGAGCCAAATGAATCACGTCCATTTTTCCATAAAAACCGCACAGTTTATACAGGGGACTCGTGTTTAAATTGGATACGCAGTCGTGGCCAGGGGTGATTCGAAAATCGGCCACAGCTCTATCTCGCTGCCATTTAGCAATATCAAGAAATTTGCTAAATCACATTTTTTTTTTATTCTTTCTGGTTGAATTTCGACCAGAAGTATTTATTCTCTGTAGTACTTTTTTATAATTTTTTTGACACTATAGAAACTACAGAAAGGATTTTTATTGTGCTAGAGGTTTGAATGATTTTTGTCCTCTTCGCCAAGCAATCGCATTTTCATTCTCATTAATGCCACAATGCGATGGAATCCATTGCTTGGAATGCCTACATGACTTTGAAGTAAATTGCCAATTAACAGTTACCATTTGAGAATATCTACTGATGGTGCCTCGATGGAAGATATTGCTTACATCGAGACCCAATTAAAAAAGAAGAAATTCCATTTAAGTCCAATTAAAAAAACAAGATGAAATGTTTGAAAAAAAAAAGCGGTTAAATAAGTTACACACTTATTAACACTAAGATCTTTAAATTTTAATTCAAAGGATTTTACTGAAGAAGAAAAGGAGTACGAGACCTATAAAGTTAAAAAAATATTTAAAATCTGTAAAAAATAAATATATTTTGTAGAATGATAAAAGTAATTTCATTAATTTTATTGCTGAAAAAAGACAATGATAAAGAGAAAGTCATGAAAAACTGATGAAAGACACACAACATAAAATGCAACATTAGAAAATGCAAAAAACTTTATTATAGGATTTTAATTCCAAAATACATTAGAATTATATTTAATAATGATTGGATAAAAAACCATGTTAATAATATACATACAGTAGTTTTTTTAAAAAAAATTTACTGATCCAATTATTTGAAAGAACTATTATGTTCCGTGTTCTATATTAGAGATCCTTGGGAAATAATAAAAATTTCTGCAAGTTAAACATTTGGGACAAGTCATCTTCGTCCCTTTACAGGGGTTTGGAAACTTCGAAATCCATTACGAACAGTAATGCTCTAGTGCGAAACTAATTTAAAATTTATAATCTGAAAGAAATTTTATAAGCAAAATTCTGTTAATAACTATTTTATCTTTATAAGTACGAATTATCAATTGAATAATCTATCATTTTCACCTCAATAGCAATATTTTTGAAAAATTGAAAGGCAATGATTCTAAAGCTTCATATAATAAAATTAAGATAAGGAAAAAGAACTAAAAATTAAAGTTAATTTATAATAATGATAATTTTTTATTGTAAATTTCACAAATTATTTTTAGATCTTAAAATAAGTTTTATTAATTGATATTTAATTTTCAATAATTTAAATGTTAAAAATTACAGATGTGGTTAAATATTTATGCTTAAAATAAACAAAAACAAAAAAAAAGTTTAATAAATTTTTTTTATAAATAATTTATATTTTCTGTATTTTGAACAGCAATGTGATATTTTGTAATAAATTTTCATAAATAATTTTAGATAAATTTAATTTTATGATAAGAGAGTTATTTCTTAATATAAACATTCAATTACTTTTCTAAAATTTTACATTAAATAAATTTTTGAGTGAATGAATAACTTTTTGTAACAAAAAACTAAAATAATTTGTTACATAAAAGTTTTGCATATTTTATATTGTTTTACTTACATTTTCAAATGTAAAATTCTAAGACAAATAATTTTCTTTCGGATTCCTTGAAACTCTGAATGAAATTTTTTAAATATTATTTTTCTTATCATGTACAAAATATTTGAGATTTATTACTTTTGAGGTATTAAAACTTTTCGTTGTGTTTTCATATGCATCCAAATTTTTTAAAAATTAAATTAAAAAAAATAATTTCTAATTTTTTTTTATATTAAACCTTAAAATAAAGATTTTGATTTGTAGCATTTTGAATTTATTATCAATAAAGAAAACAAAAATGATTTGAGATGGAATTTGAGGAAATGTTCAATACTGATCTAGTATATATATTGAACATTTTAATTATATTCTCAACACATTATCTAAGGCACACACATATTACTTTCTTTTAATTTATAGCAAAAGTAGGATTTATCAATATCAGTTCTTATTAGCGACTTATTTAGTGTAGTCGCTAACTTATTAGTGACTTATTTAGGTCACCGGGTTCGAATAATTTTTTCAGTTCCGAATAGTCAAGAATAGAATGTTGAATCGAATATATAAGACATAAACTTATAATAAGGGTTTATTTACATGTAAGAGTTAAGGGACATGCATATGTAATATATAGAATGCTGTTTATTCTAGTAAGAACATATTGATGGGACTTTTAAGGAATCATCTTAAAGGATTTATGCCATTTTTTTACACAATTTGCAAAAAACTGAAACATTTGAAAATTTTGAATCCCAATAAAGTAACACACCCTTTTAAAGTATTCATTGTAATCTGTATTTTTTAAGGAAACCTTTTCTTAAAAATATGATTGTTTTCACTTCTTTCGCTTTTACAATCTAAATTTTGATTCAAGTAAAAATGTAATTTAATATAAATGTAAATATTAGTAGTACTAACCGGCTCTCTGAGGGCATTGTTCAGGCTTTACACATTTTCCAGCTTGGTTTCTAACAAATCCTTTTTTACATTCGCATCCTATTCTGCACATCTTATTGCAGAATATGGGAGGGTTGTCATAGTTGTCGCAGGTCAAGGGACAATCAGTACCGCAACCATTGAATTGTTCATTCTCTCCACAGACTTGTTCTATAGATTAAATCAAGTATGTCTTTTTAATATTAACATGGTATTAAGGATAAACTCTGAACATTCGTAAAATATTGGAAATAAATTTTAGTTAAGGTAATTTTTTTCAATATAATATCTTAATTATTAAGCTAAAACTATTCAGTTGTACCAGAGATGGACTATTGTTTTGGCTGGAGGATCCTATTGGAGTAAGGGAGGAGGCACGCACCTTTTTTTAAATGACTGCATTCATTCATGAACTTTGTATCTCAAAAAGGTATACGTTTTATGATAGAAATCAATGAATATAATGTGAAGAAAAGTGGCAGCTTCAGTTAATATATTCACTGTGTTAATTTATATCATATACAGCTGCAAGCACATTTAATTTTACAGTTGGGTTAATGAGCCAAATGCACCCTATCACAATTTTCTACAATTTGATTTTGAGATCAGGAAGGAGATTGCTTGTTGAAATTCTCCTCATATCTTACAAATTCAGCCAGCTTGCATCTACATTTACTCCTGTTGATGTTCATGCAAGTGAAACTTTTCTCACAAATATATGTCTACCCAAAATACTAAGAATAGATTTCTAGTAGATTTCTTCATACATAGAAATTTTTCAGCAGAAAAAAAAGTCAGTTAATGTCATAGAATTAAACATTTCCTTTACACTGGGATCTGACTGCAAGCCAATAAGTTCCAGCTCCAGCATCTGAAGTGCTGTATCAATATTAACGGTATTGGGATAAAAGAGCAAATTGAATTTAAGCTCGATTTTTATAATATTCTGAAATTTTTTTGTGGCTCGTCCTTTCTTAGTAGAAACATTTTCAGGTACTTTATTTTTCTAATAAAATAATTCCGTTTTCCTTATAGAATAAATGAGACGGATCTTTGGTCGCGCACGGGAATGAAATCTTGGTTAAAAGCGGATTTTCTGACTGTTTTGGCGGGTCGCAATATATGCCCACTCCTAACCTATACTATTTAAAATTATAATTTTATGATTAAGAAAGAAATTTCAGCATTAAGTGAATTTACAAATTTGTGATTCGGTTGTTATTTTCTTTCTCAAACTGTGGGGTGCGCCTCCAAGGGGGGGGGGCGTGTTATAACTCAACGAGGGGAACGCTAGCATATTGAAAATTCACAAAAACATTATGACAAAATAAAAGATAAAATACACACACACACATATTTACACTGATATAATAAACTTATAAATGCATCAGAAATACACGCAATGTATTTAATAATTAATTTCAGAATACTATTAGAACAAGTTAAATGATTACAGTGACCCCATGGGTTGTCATATATAAATTGTTTTACAAAAATTAACACTTTTCTTGATAATTTATAAGGTATATAATTAATCCCTTAACTGCAGATAAAAAGTTCCTCGAGTTGCTCCGCAATGCTACCATTTTTCTCGTAGGCACGCGTATGTGATGTAATGGGGGGGTAAGAATAAATAAGCAAATCATCTGAAATAAGTAAATCCGTCGAAAATACTGTCAAGTTCCTTTTATTGCATTCCAAAGCCTTCGGAATAATTTTACGGATAGCAGTGCACATAAAAAATCGTATTTCAAAAAGACGTATATATACGTCCGGGCAATTAACTCTATTGGTGAGTTAGACGTTTATATACGCCGGTGGCTCTTAGGCTAAAGTAGTATTGTAGCTTTAGCGTCAAAGTATAGTATCATTAAATTCAATATATTGTTATAGTAAGGAAGAGGGTCACGCGATGAAAATAATGATTTAATACTGAGTCACAAATTTGGAAAGTTTGAGAAGCACTGATTTATTTCTTTTCCAATAATTTGTCTTATTCATGCTCGCTTTTAAAGTGTTCCAGAAACAGTTATAAACTAGCCATAGACAAAATATATTCCCTTATCAATTTCTTATAAATTTCGGTATACATTCGCTTGGTAGTAGACGTTAAATATATTTAAGATCTTAACGATAAAGTTGTTAAAGGAAAAAATATTTGCTTGAAAAGGATCAATGCATGAATAATAAAAAACAACACACATTTTCTTCCATATCGGTATTTTAAAAATTAAATTCATTGAATACAAACCTGGTGCATTGCTTGAACATTCCTCTGGCAACACGCATGATCCATCATCTGATTTGACGTATCCAGGATCACAGTGGCAACCGGGATTGCACATTAGGACACAGAATTTGGGTGGGTTTTTGTAGTTCTTGCAAGTCAAGGGGCAAGCTGTCCCACAGGACTCATAGTGAGAATTTTCTGGACATTCTTTTCGCAAAAAAGAAGGAAGAATGAAAAATAATATAAATCAGCACTAAAAATAAAAATTTCAAAATTTTTCAAATTTGAAAAAATTAAATAGATTACTTGTTTTCAGAATGTCAAATGATCCACTGTGAGTAAATTTTTAAACTTTTATTTTTTAAAAGCTAAAACTTATTTAATTTATTATTCATATATGAATGTTAACACCATAATTTTATTGTGGGATTTTATCCGTATCTAATACTACAAAAGATAGCATGTTTAGTTTTAAATAAAAATGGGTTCTATAAATAAATGAAATTACTTTTATGGGTTCTAATTGCAATAAAAACATTAAATAATTTCTTTTCGTTTATTTCAATTCTTTTTTAAATAAATGTTTGCTCACATTAAGGGAAAAATGTTTTTGAAGCAAAATACCATTTAATAATACAAGACTTTTGAATATTTTTGTAAAAATAAAGCCATTTCTAAAAGAGAGAGAGAGAGAGAGAGATATGTTGAATTCAACAGTATAAAAAATTGAAAAATATTTCGTTAAATGTAATTTAATTGGGAAACAAGTGATAAGAAATAAAATTATACAGGGAAAATTTATAACGTAAGGATAATTCTATAATATATTTTTAATAATAATTATAATAGCTCATTTCTTTTAAATACGATGCTTGCGTAATAATATTTAATAAACAAGAAAACCTTTAAATGCAGCATAAATTACAATTTGACTGGATAAACCGCACTTCCCTTTACATTACTATTTTACATTACAATCGTGACTAAGCTTGTGCGCTTTTCCATTAGAAATTGTCTGTCTTCAATGGTTTAACATCAGATCTTAGGAACAGGGTCCCATTAATCTATATGCTTTTAAAAAACAATTAAATAATTGTAAATAATAATGATTATTAAAAGAGAGATAAATCAATGAAATCTATATAAATCTATTTATTTTCATTTTGTGGTGGTTATACAATTGCACAAAAACTATATTGTAAGCACAAGAACAGAATTGTAGTACTTATAATTATAAAAGTTATTATTTAGCTTGATTCTAATTTTTTATTTACATATTTCTCGTTTAATAAATTAAGATATTGAATATTTTGTTAATATGTGCAGGAATAATATATTTTTTTTTGTTTCTTATTTAGTCCACTCTAAATCAAGTTCATAACTATATATAAATAACAAAGATTAGTTTTAGAAAAACTTTAACATTAAAAAGTAAAATAATAAGAAGTCCATTATTTATAAAAACAAGCAAGAAAAATGCAATGAAATTCCCCTTTTTTTCTAGTAGAGAAATAGAGGAAAACAAATACATTTTTCATATTAATTTAACTGATATCATGTCGCTTGGACTGAATTATCTCAAGTGCTTGAGTTTTAATACTTACCTTGGAGAGCAAAGGCTCCAGCTACAAGTGCTAAGAACACAAAAAACTTCATGATGCAATTCAGCAGAGAAGTCAGAGAGAGTTTTACTCAAAAAGAAGAACCCTATCACTCTTAAATATATATACTTGATATATCAGTAAACTTTAGAACCCACGCTTTTTGGAGCCCTTATTCCGACTGTCATTAAGTGTTGGGAATCCACATGTGTCTTTAAGAGATAACAATATTTTCATAGGGAAAAACGTTTCTGTATCAAGTGGGTAATCATTTTTATATTTTTATTTTAAAATCATAGAATTTCTTGCATTAATACTGTTGAAATTTTGAGAAATAAATTTCGGTGCATTTTAGGTCGATCAATATTGAGTGATTGAAAGCTTGTAAGATAGATTTGAACGTTATTAGGTTTTGCGAACCGATTTAAATCGAAGTGGTTAATTGGTATTTTATTAAAGTTTGCCTATCCTTAAAACCCGAGTTAAACTGAGAAATAAAATCAAATTATTTATATTATTTTAAATGATTTATTATTTTTTATTGATTTTATTTTTCTACTGTTATTCTTGAAATATTTACATTCATGAATAACAGAAGATATTCAGATAAAAAGTGTACATTGTATACGGGAATGAGCTATGTTTAAATATTAAATAAACCACTAGGGGCACTATTGTCGTTTGCATTAGTAGGAAAGGGCGAGGGGGAGAATAACGAGCTGCAATTGCTCTACCATGACCTTCCACACATGCTTAATGGGGGGAGAATTGGCAGACTATTCCATCCTCTATTTATTTTCAGTCGTGAGGTATTAGTTGACTACCTGAGCCTTGCATGAGGAAAAGGTATCGTCTATAAAAATGATCAGAAGATCAACTTCCCCAGTGAAGTGCCTCACACGGGGCTTTAAGAACAATCGAGGTGTGTTCCTGAAAGACGTGCAACTGTGAATCCGTCCAAAATGACGCCATAAGACCGCTTCCATAGTGGTGCATTTTTATGGCGTTAGAGGGATGGTACTAGTTCTCTTCTTCTCTTCATTTGGGAACATGTCTAGAATCAGTATTCAAATTGAATTTTGCTTCATTAATAAGGAGAACACAGGTCCATTCCTCCCATGTCCAAGGATGATGTTGCCTGCACCGAGTCAGGTAGTCAGAAAGGCTCGTGTGTGACCACATAAAGATCTGCCTCATTAACCACTTCCCAGTTTGGCCCGAAAGCCACTCGGGCACTAGAAATGGCACTTCCCTTATTTGCTCGAGCGGCGCTCGGGCAACACTTTTTCCTACTTTAATCCTCTGATTTGCCCGTATTTTTTGCTCGTTTAGTGTGCAATGTTTCTAACAGATGTCTCTAATAGTCTAGTAAAGTTAGGATTACAAAAAAAGAATATCTAAACCAATTTCAAGAGAGAGAGGTTAGGTTTTACCACATTCTTTTAGACTAGATAAGGCGGGAATTTTCTTTTTAGTAGATCGGTGTACTGCAAATTACGAACACTATTTCTTTTAAATTTGGAGCTTAAAATAGAAGAAAAATGAGTGATTATGAGAGAATCCTAACATAAAATAATTCTGATATTGTCTCAGGCAATGAGTCTAAAATTTATGTAAATGATTATGGAAGTAACGAAAGTTTGTTATCGGACTTTTCTTGTGGTGATAGAATGGATCAGCATCTCACAAATTACCCAATAGCAAAAAAAGGGGGAGGGCAAGAAATAATGCAAAAAATATTCTTCCATCTTTTAGATACATCATTGTGGAATGATTTCGTCTTATATCAGAAGCTGGGGGGAAAATTATCTCATTTGAATTTCAGGCTTGATATTATAGATCGCCTTATTAAAAGACATGGGGCGGTAAATATGAAAAAAAAAAAGACGGCCAGGAATTTTGCCTAGTCCCTTACGATTGACAGAAAAAAATACTTTTTACAAGTGATTCCTCTCACCGACTAAAAAATTGTGTTGCTTTAAAAGAAACGATTTTGGAAAACGGGTGAAAAAAGAAACACGATATTTTTGTGCCGATTGCGATATCGGACTTTGCTTGTCTACCTGTTTTAAAATTTACCCCACAAAAACAGAATTTTATAAGAGAATTAATTGTAAGTACAATATTATCTTTTTAAATCTAATATACATATTTGTAAAATATGCTTTTGTGAGTACGCTTATTTCTTCGGAAAAAAGCCAACTTATGGTGAGCTGTAGCCACCCCTTACATTCCTACCTTCTTGTCTATCTGAAACCACGGCTAGATGTGTAGGAGGAACTAAATGATCCAAAGACATTATTCCAATTCAAACTGATTTATTGATTCTTATCAGTTATTAAGAACAGACACAACACAATTCTAATTAAGGTATATAAACTATGGTAGAGTGCAGAGATGAGAATATAAATACGGGGATAATATTACAGAACTTCAACTGAATCTAAGATAGCTTAAACGCGCACATTTACAACTACGCCGCACACTAATGATCAGATTTTATTTAATCAAAATTACAGTACCTTAGGCTTTACTGCTTGGTTCCTGCCCGACAAACTTCAGCCACTATCATTTGCTGGATGAATTGACGATGACTCCTCGCTCCGTAATATTTAATTTCAATGCTTTTCAATCTTCAAATTCACTTCTCTTTGCGCACACCAACCGTATCAACCTCGCTTAACTTGTCAACAACTACGTGTCGACCTCTCACTCTCTTCACTTAACTTGACTTCTCACTTCGCTCACTTCAACTCGCGAAAACCGAATTTATATAATATTCCTTATTTACATAAATCACGTTTGGTTTCTCGATGAAGGTTGGTTGAAATTAATATTTTGATTGAAAGGGAAAAAGAAGAAATTAGTAGAAACCCGTATAGATCCGTTACAAACTTTAAGGAATAATACGTTTTTTCAATGGAAATAAAAAGTAGCATAATTCTTTAAATTCAATATTTATAACATTTCTGACTGTTGATTTGAGTTTATATAATTGATTTCATCTTAAAAATGTTTATAAAAAATATGCTTATTTTTTGACATAATATGACAGAAAAAAGAAACTGTTAAGTGGTTAAGCCATCAATGAAAAGTATGCCACGAAACTGAAGTTCCAGATGCAGCAGAGATCTAAATCGAGAGTTGAATAGTTGTCAATCTTTTATTGGGCCTTCAGGTTGAAGTCAAGTAGAGGTCATCGTGGTTTGTGGTGGCTTTTGTCCTCTGTGTTTTTGATCCGCTGAATATTGCTCCGATTTCCTAAAACTGATTCTATAATATTGAAGCCCCATATTGGGACGCATTGAGCAATGTTGCTACTAGGGTTTCTTTCCCGGGTACCTGGGATCCCAGGAAATCATAAGATTTCTGCACTTTTTCTATTCCCGGGAACCATATTTCGTTTCCCGGGAATCGCACGGGGCTTGAACTACCTATGAGGTAGCTATTTTTGACTTGACTGTTGATTTCAACCTCGGACATTGTTAGCTGACCCTACTGTGGCAATTTGAGATCGTTCACCCCGAACTTCTGGACGAAGGAATGTTCGTTACCCCAATTGTGGGGGGGGGGAGAGGAGTGTCACATGAGAACGTTGCGGGTGAAATTTTTTCCAGCTAACCGTGGGAAGGAGCATCTGTCCAGATCAATTCCTGTCTATCTGTGTATCGAGCTTCGTTAGCAAGAAGTATTGGGCTTTTAAGGCAATCACATTTCGTAGCCAACAGCATTATTTGATTGAAACTCCAAAATCTTGATTTATGTGGATAACGTAAGTATTAATACTTAAAATTATTATTTGTTTAATCTTTTTTTTAAAAAAAAATTCGGATACTTGTCTGTATTATGAGCTATTAAATTCAACCAGCAATTTGAAGAAGGGAATGAGCCCACAAACTGTTTGGGGGAGAATATTATTGTAAGCAATCTCGCAATTTTTCTTATTTTTTTTTCAACCTAACTTTCGTGGGAAATTCTTATAATATTATTTATTTATATTTATGTAACAATAATATAGCAATTCCATAAACAAAAAATCGGTTATACTAATAAAATATCTTAAATGTAATAATTAATATTTTTAACATATGTAATCGATACTTCAGCTGCACAAATGAGTTTTTAAGTATTTATTAATATTTATCTCTTAGTAGCAACGTTAGAAAAATAATTGATTCAGCTTTGACTGGTTAATTCTCAAACGCATCTGAGTCACTAGACCTTTCTAGGGTAAGGGCTACTTTTAATTTTTTCAAGGTGTTGTGGTCCACACGGTGTCAGTGGCGCCCACAAGGGAAGAGGGGTCCATGAGTACGGACCCTCCCCCATAGCCCTTGATTTTTTTTCTCTGATTGATTATAATCCCATGCATATAGTACGTAAATTTTTTTATTAATTAATGCTAATTATTTATGCGATAATTTATTTTTTACTGTTTTTTATTCCCAACAATCTACAAAATCATAAAAATATGTTCGGCTGCAAATTGTGTTATGACACGAGAGTGGTGGAAATTCGACCCTGCCCCCCCCCCCTTGAAAAATTCTTGTGTGCACCACTGCCGAGTGTCGTAGGTGTGATGAGCACAAAAAGCTTAATAATAAATACGGAATATGGATTTACCTCGTAGCGATAATAAAATAAGCTTACACTTTTAAGACCAAGTTTAAAACTGAACTCAAATTACAAACGTAATAATAATAGCAACATAAATATAAAAATATCAAATGTAATGCATTTGTTAAGAAACAGTTCAAAATGCATTAAAAAATAAAACATTTTCATCTAAAGTTAGTGCTTATAGTTATAGTCACTAGAAGACTTAATCTGCATACTCTCAGACAATCTAGGATATTTCGGTATATATTTACTAACTATAATCTTCAGGCGGTCACTCCAAAATGTCTTGGCGGTCCACCAGTTGACCGTGATCGACTTATTGCCCACCTCTGCACTAAAGGAGCATTAATTTAAGTAATTACTTTTCAAACGTGAATTTTTTTCTCCCGAGATTTTTAATTTACAAAATCTTTAACTGTAACATTTTTTCCATTCCTGAGTGATAAAAGTATAAATTGCTCATGCTTTCTGAAATCCTATTTTAAAAAGGAATAATCAATTTATCATATATTTTTTGTAGTTTTTAGATCAATATATAAATAAGTATTAATTTTGGAATTTATACGTATTCTTATTTTATATAATTATTATTGGTTTTATTTAAAAATAACTTGTTTTTAAATTTTTTAAAATGTTGATGTATTTTCGGGAATCCCGGGAACAATAGTTACATTCCCGAAAATGGAAAAACCTGGGAAATCAGAAACCCTAGTTGCTACCTCCTGTTGGGATTGTTTGCTGAAATCTCCCAACTATTCGCTGTCATAATCCATAATCCAAGCGTTACTTTTGTGTCATTGTTTGTAAAAGCTTCAAAAATAATCACAAGCTATCAAAACCATGAGCAAAAATACGCTCAGAGAAGTGTTTGAAGTTCCTGTTTAGCAAGCCTTTTTAGTTTGCATTTAGAAAATTTTGAGAGAACGAATCTGATTAAATAATTAATTGAAGCATCTTTTCTTTGTTATATATAAACGTTTAGGAAAACTGTTCAATAGTATTAAAAAAAAATCAATGGAAATTTGTTTGGTCTTTAACTTTAGCATACAGTTTATACTACTATATATAGATTTCTGTATTTAAGGAAAAAGGACTATAAAATAAGAAACACAGATGAAATAAAAATTGTATCAGAAATTGAATATGAAAAACAGAAATTTAAGCGGAATATAAACTATATATTTAAAATATTTTAGGCTTTTAAATTTTTAAAAAAAATTTGCTATCTTTTATATTTTTTATTATTTCGTGAAATATTTTTTTAACATTATAAAAGCTGAGAGGGGCTTCAATGGAATTTTATTGATCATAAAAATTGAATCTTTCAAATGCAAACAACAGGAATAGAGGTTTAAGTACAAAATGTTATTCCATTTGGATAAATTGATTTACTTACTGAATGTGTATTTTATTGTTTTTTATGTACAATTTTTATTACTTAGCTCTCTTGGATCATTCAAGAATATAGAAATTATTGAAATTTCAAGGTTAATAAGTACATACTTCCTTTATCTTTTACCTATCACTGTCTGTAGATAAGTTATCCGGGTAAGCAATCATCCAGGACCCGAAATGGTGATAAAAGTGATAAATTTATCATAATTTTACAATGCATTTTAATTTTAAAAGTATAATGTTCGGTTATCAAACTTTTATTTGCTCATTGAAAACATTTTTTTTGTTTATTTAGAGTTTATATTTTAACCAATTTCTTTTTTTGGTATATACAGGGTGCCCAGCCTTAATGTGACCCAATAGCTAATTCCCGAACCATTCGATTTAGATGTGCACTTCTAATTTGAAAAATGTTTTTAAAAAGGTAAATAATGTTTTTACGTGCTTTTCGAACCAAAAAACCCATTTACAAAAAAATTAGAAAAATTAAATTTTTATACGGTCCCCAGGTCTTATCACTTATATTTAGGAAAATATGCAGTACACAAAAACAAAGTAAACACAAAAAGTTTCATTTTATTACGATACAAACTGACCGAGTTATGCCTAAATAAATTTGAAGCATCTGATTTGCTCAGAAAAAGGGGTCGAATATAAATTGAATTTTGAGAACAGTAATTCGCTATCTACAGAAAGAGCAAAGAAAAAACATCATAGTAAAATTAAAACATCGTAGTAAACATCATAGATTGACAATTTGTATTGCTGTATTGCAAACAATAAAAATTAAATTAAAGAAATACAACTTGTACCGAAAAGATTAAAGCAGCTTGTTTTAACAAATAGCAGCAAAATAATACAGGATTTGCCGTTCAAATTATAGCATAATGTAGAATAATGCGCCAATCATGAATCAGGGGCTTTATTATATCAGGATGACCAGATTAACTTAAATAATGGTGAAGGCACGAGGTGTGACACGAGACAAGGGGATACGTCTATGACAACTATATACAGGTATCGTGATCCTTGTTTAAATTGAAGTTTAGCTTATTAGTGCGTGACGTAGTTTATATTGAGCTTGTATAAGTTATTGTGGAATCAGTTGAGGGTCCGTAATATTATCCCCAGGCTAACGAGTCTCACCTTAGCGCTCTGCTATCTGATCATTTATCTTAATTATATTATTATTGTGCTTGCTTGATATTTTGTGTCAATAAAATAATTAGAGTGAATCATGTCGACTGATTATTCAGTTCCTCCCACACATCTAGCCGGGTCCGAGAGAAGACAAGGAGGATTAGAGGGAAGCAGGAACCGACAAGCATTACAATGGCGCCCACAAATAGAGGTAGGAGGCAGTGCTCATTTTAGGGTTTTGCCCGTATTATAGTTTTCAGGAAAGGAGAATGTGTCGGAGTTCCTTGATAATATAGATGTCAACATAGAGTATTATAAGATACCGGCGAATTTAGCATGTGCTTACTTAAAAGGTCAATTAGTAGGTAGAGCATTAGACTGGTTTGAGGTAGTTGAGTATTTCGTTTGTAAGTGGCGAGACCACTGCTTTCGCGACTCTAAAAAAGAAGTTGACAGATAGTTTTCCCGTTGTGAAAAATAGATCGGAGTTAGAGGCTCAGTTTTTTTCAGCGAAACAGCGTAGAGGTCAGGCCTCGTCGGATTTTGTATATCAATTGTTGAAAATCCATAAAACATTGGATTTAGGTTATGATGAGTCCAAAATAGTAAACCTTATCGTAATGCGACTCGAACCCCAGATTATGGACTATTTAGAGGTTCGAAACCTCACAACGAACGTGCAGTTATTAGAGTTGGTGGATAGGTATGAGGAACGCCATAGCAATAGAAAAACCCCGGGTTAGAGCAATAATTTTGGCAGATGCGATTGGGATGTGAGTAGGAACCCTGTGGAAAGGCATAGTGATGGAAATTAAAGAGATGCAGGGGTCGGAAATAGACAAAATGAGCCGAGAGGAGTGAGCAGAGAGGCAAACAATTTCTCTCGTGTGGGTTATTAAAATTGTGTGTTCGAGAGAAGGAACCGCAATAATCAACAAGATCATAGACCCGACAGGTATTGACATCGTGGTATGGTTGTAAATCAGGGTCCGATTGATGATAGGACCAGCGGAAGGCAAAGAAATACTAATTTAAACTTTTAAGTGAGCGTGTTGCAGGAGGTAAGCGGTCACTAGTTATGTCAAATCCTTTTAATAAGATTAAACTAAATTCATTACGATTATCGCCCGTTGACCTTCCGTATGTGCCGATTCTTTTGCATGACACATTTTTAAAAGCTCTCTGGGATACAGGTGCGGAGAAGTCATATATTTCGGAGGAGACGTATCGCGCATATTTTTCTTTTCGTCCCATTAAGAAATCGCTAGCCGAGGTCGTAACTGCTCAAGGTTCGAAATGTACAAATTTAGGCACGGTTGAATTAAGGTTAAAGATACGAGAATTTTTTAAAGTGTGGAATTTTCATGTGATTGCTGAGATGCAGTACCCATGCATCTTAGGCATTGATATTATGTGACATGCAAAAATTGGGTTTGATTTTTAGCGCGTTTTTCACGTAGTGGAACAAAAGCGCTATTCGGACGCAAATTTCGTCTTCGTTCCATATTTTGTCGTACCTTTTTCTCAGCCAATAAGCAACCAATTGACCTCGGGTTTTCAGCATTTGGTCGCATTTGTGCCCTAGATGAGCCGAATCATATTTAAATTTTCCAATAGTTTTCCCGAATTTTCCTTAGTTGCATTATTGTAAAATACAACATGTGAAAAACGCGCTAAAATTACTTGGCCATGCCAATGATTGATATCTTATTTTTAACAAAACGTTAATCATTTCGGACTTGCAGATTGATAAGAGGCCAATAGCAGAAGAACCGGTAGAGATAGATTTATCAAATACAAAGTATCGAAGGAAATGGACGTTTGTAGGTTTCATGCGTCTCAGAAATAAAACAGCAAAAAGGAATATATATGTGTGTGTGAGATGGTGTGTGAAATTACCTACAAATGAATCGAATAAGCTACTGAAGTTATTTGTTTTCCTGCATAAAAATAAATGCATTAAATTATTGAAAAGTTTAGCCTTTTGTCATTTGTGTAGAATATAATTCCTTCTATTCACAAAATCATACAATATTAAAATAATATTAAAATAATTTTAGTAGTTTCTATTTCGTCTGTATTCGTTTCGAATTACCGTAAAATCCGGCGTATAACGCGCACTATTAAAACAAATAATACGATCGAAATTTACGGATGCCCGTTATACGCCGGGTATAAAAATGATAGCTTCAAAAATAGAAAAATTAGATGTGCATAAAAAAACAACAACTTAGACTTCTACAAAGATCGGATATTGTTTATTTAAAAGAAATGTCATACCTTGTGAACTTAAAGGATTGTTTTTCTAGAAATACAGTGGACCCCAAAAGTGTTCGTACACTTGCATTTTCCTATAAAATGTAATGTTTTCGACAAATACAAATTAATATATTGTAATTGTAATTTTTTTATATCTGCAACTTATTCTTAATAGAATGACATAATTATTTTTTTCAAATGATATAACTATTATTTTTAAAAATTAATAATCAAAAAGCTATTGAAAAATTACGCCACAAAAGTCTTCGTACACCAACAAAAATCTCAACTTAGCTTTAAATATTGTATTTCTTTCTTACTTAAGTACTTAGTAGGATATCTTTTAGTGTACACAATAACTTTTAAATGTTTCGGTATAGATTTAATCAGTTTTTTGTGATTTTTGCACCGGTTTTCCTCTATGCTTCTGTTATTATTGTTTGTACTTCGCATTAAGTGTTTATATGTCATTTTTTCTTAAAATAAAATTCTCATCAAATATGTTCTACTGGGCTAAATAAACTGATTGAGGTGATTTTTTTAGAATTTTGGACAGTTATAGAGACACCAGTGACATACATTGAGAGAAGTGCGCTTGGTGTCATTATCCTGTTAAAAAATGAAGTGGTCTCCAATATCCAAAATTTGGGCGGATAATTTAAAATTTCACTTTAAAATATTTAAATAGAGCTGATGATTTAAAGTAAGAAAGAAATACAATATTTAAAGCTAAGTTGAGATTTTTGTTAGGTGTACGAAGACTTTTGTGGCGTAATTTTTCAATAGCTTTTTGATTATTAATTTTTAAAAATAATAGTTATATCTTTTTAAAAAAAATAATTATGTCATTCTATGAAGAACAAGTAACAGATATCACAAAAAATTACAATTACAATATATTAATTTTTATTAGTCGAAAACATTAAATTTTATAGGAAATTGCAAGTGTACGAACACTTTTGAGGTTCACTGTATGTTATTTTTTCAAAATCCTGGGGGTAATACCTCGAATAATTGGCTTTAAAATATAACAGCCTTGTTAACGTTCATTGCAGGTTCCTTTGTCAAAAAAAAAAGAGGGGGGGGAGCGCGTTATATGGTGAATATACCTTAATATTAAAAAATGCAGCTTGAAAGTATAGAGGTGCGTGTAATTCACCGAACTTTACGGTATCTTTTTTTTAAAAATGGAAGGCATAAGAACTAATTAAGTCTTGTTGAGGTTTGTGAAATGAAGCAATGAAATATAAGAGAGGAAATATTATTTATTTTATAAAAACCTAAAATTTATGTTGTAGATAGCACAGTTTGTTCAGTTTCAAAGATAGTTTCAGTTGAGTCATGGTATAAATTATTAGAGTCTATTGAGGCACTTCACAGTCTGGCTGATAGTTTGATGATAATATTGTGGTATAGTATCCTTTTTTCTTATTGATGGTTTAATATAGTTTCTTCAACAAGAGAATCTTGATGAATCGAAGAGACAAAAACTGCGAATGAAAAGCAATAATGTAGAACATTTACAGTTTACATAAAAATAATATATATATTTTTGTGTATACATTAAATAAAATCAACTAAATATTTTATAAACACAATAAATAAAATTTAAAACAAAATAATTTCTGCATTTTAAATTGATTTTTCTGAAGGTATGTGTGTTATAATGTACTACGATTTAAGAGAAATACAAATGAATAAATATCAATGTCACAAATTTTTATATTTATTATACACTGAAGAGCCAAAAAAAAGAAACCTTGGTACACCTGCCCCATATCGTGTAGGGCTCCCGCAAGCACGCAGAAATGCCGCAATACGACGTGACATGGATTAAATTAATGTCTGAAGTAGTGATGGAGGTAATTGACACCATGAATCCTGCAGGGCAGTCCATAAATCAGTAGGAGTAAGAGGAGTGGAGATCTCTTCTGAACAGTACGTTTCAAGGCATTCCAGATATATTCAATAATGTTCATGTCTGGTGATTTTGGTGGCCACCGGAAGTTTCTAAATTCAGAAGAGTGCTCCTGGAGCTACTCTGTAGCAATTCTGGATGAGTGGGATGTCGCATTGTTCTGCTGAAATTCCCCAAGTCCGTCGGAATGCACAATGGACATGAGTGGGTGCAGGTTATCAGACAGGATACTTACGGACCTGTCACCTGTCAGAGTCGTATCTAGATGTATCAGGGGTCCCATATCACGCCTTCTACACACGCCCCATACCACCACAGAGCCCCCACCAGCTCGGACAGTCCCCTGTTGACATGTAGGTTCCATGGATTCATGAGGTTGTCTCCATACCCGAACACGTCCACCAGCTCGATTCAATTGGAAACGAGACTCCTCAGACCAAGCAACGTGTTGCGAGTCATCAACAGTCCAATGTCGGTGTTGAGGGAACCAGGCTAGGCGTAAAGCTTTGTGTCGTGCTGTCAACAAGGGTACACGAGTGGACCTTCGGCTACGAAAGCCAATATCGATGATGTTTCGTTGAATGTTTCACACCGTGACACTTGTTGATGGCCCAGCATTAAAATCTGCAACAATTTGCGGAAGGGTTGCACGTTTGTCACGCTTAATGATTCTCGCCAGTCGTCATTGGTCCCGTTCTTGCATGATATTTTTACGGCCACAGTGATATCGTAGATTTGATGTTTTACAGGATTCCCGATATTCACGGTACACTCGTCAAGTAGTCATACGTTAAAATCCAAATTTCATTGCTACCACGGAGATGCTATGCCCCATCTCTCGTGCGCCGACTATAACACCGCGTTCAAACTCACTTAAATCTTCATAATCTGCCATTGTAGCAGCAGTAACTTATTTAACAACTGTTCCAGACACTCGTGGTCTTATATAGACATTGCCGATTGCAGCACCGTACTCTAATTGGTTCCATATCTCTTTATTTGCATACACATGCCCGTACCAGTTTTTTTTGGCTCTTCAGTGTCTAATTCTGTGTACATATTTTTTTATTTTAAAATTCGGTTTTTCCTCCCACTAATTTACTTTTTGTTAAGGTATTAGAATGAAATAGTTCTTGTGTCTAATTTGTTGAGATTCTTGTAGTGTCACATATGTAATTCTAACATTTTATAAATAGTAACAGTTCCTCAATTAATCTGTTTTTTTTTCTTATCACTTATAATGACAAACATCTAAAATGAATACTTGTACTTATACTGGCTTCTGCAAAAAAAATTGAAACAGGACGTTAACATTGAGAAAAAAAAATTCATAAAAGAGGAATTGCTTTTCATAGTACTAAAATATATTTTGCAATTAGTTTTATTCGATTACATCGAAAAAAAATAACATATAATAATTTTAAATATTCTTCACATATTCATGTAAAGAAATAAAGTATTCCTAAACTTGTACATAAATATTACCATATTTTTTCACGTTTTTCGCACGAACAAAATTTTTAAAAAGGATTAAATAAGTATATTTATTTTTAAATAAAATTGTCCTTAAATTCGTAGAAAGCAGTTTGATAACGAGTTTTCGAATATATGTTTGAAATTTGAAAAATAAAACATTTGAGACTTTATGGACACATCTTAAAAATATTTTCCATTAATTTTTTTCACGATAGTTTTAAAAGAAATTAGCATGATTATATAAAAAAAGTTAGGCATTTGCGTATTCTATCATAAGACATGCGTATACAGCAATTTCGTCCCAATGTATATAAATATTTTTACGAATTTTTTGTGCAAAGTATACTTAAAATAGGGTAAATAATTTATATTTGGATGTGTAATACGTTTATATTACTCTATGTTGTATTTTTTTATTTTAAAAATGTAATATTCGCAAACAACGCCGTTGATTACATTATAAAAGCGATTTATTGGAATCTTGGTGAAATCATGGCGATAAAAGGCAAGTGGGCAAACCTTTTGTGACCATTTGGGCGACCATTCTTGGCATGTGTCATGACCCTATGGATTCTTCAGGAAATTAGAGGAGAAATCCAATAATATTACGATCTATGACGTAAGTGGATTTCTCTAAAGATTCGAGAGGCCTATAATGGGTAGTAGCTCGCCGAAACTGAGTTAGTCTTGTTTTGACTGTTGAAGAGTATTATTGATTTGATAGTGAAGAGTCGACCAGCGATTAGTTATTGCTGCGGCTGTTGTGTAGGACGAGCGAATGCTTGTGAATAATCTTTTACATACTTTACCGCAACCTTGGTTGCAGAAAGCCAGTGACAAACCAGCTACGCCACCCAGCTGGCACATATTCATTTTTATAAAAAGATTATTTTATAGTTTAGATATAAATATCTTGAGGGACGTCCTGAAAATTCTAAATGTTCTTATTCTTTAAATGAGTTCATTGTTATTAGAGTAAATCCCATTTTTTATTTTGGTCTTAACTTAAGTGATGGAATTTATGCTTATTTTTTTCTAATGTGCACAAATATGTATCTGTAAAGTTTCTTACCTGAATTAGTGTACACACATGGCTTCGCATTCTGCTTGAGTGTTGAATCTGTTGTCATTTCCTTGACATCCTCCATAATAGAAGAGTTCGCACTTACCAGTTTCCTTGTTGAAGAAATATTTGCGGAAAGCAGCTCTGCATGGTCCTTTCTTTTTCTCCTGGTCACAGGGGTTTGATGAAGCTAGAGCTAAATTCAGAAGTAAATGTAAGAATAACTTTTATTGAAATTCAGTTAAATTACATGTGCTCTTGATTTCATCGAGCAAATGACCAAAGGAATCGCTGGTAATGCATCCTCTAAGATGAGAAATGTACCAATATTATAAAATGAGAATACATTTCTTATTTTATGAAAAGAATTATTTCATTTAATAATTTAATGAATTTCTTTGTCAACAACTTCCTGTATATTATAATAGTATTATCGTTACAAGAAAAGGATAACCTAAATACACTATAAATGTATATTTGTGTGTGTGTCCGTGCTTTATTTTTAAAATACAATCCAGATTTCAATTTATGAGTATTTATTTTATGAAACATCAAAACAATCATATAAGGTGTTTTTAAGATACAATCAAAAATAAAGTTATACAAAAAGAGCATTTAAATGGATGACAAACAAAATCGCTTAAGGAAATCTATTATGATACGCAACAAAATGGCAATATTCTAATTTACTGTAGAACGTCGTTTATCCGAAGCAATTGGGACCGGACACCTTTCGGATACACGCTTGTCCGGATAACCGAAAACCGAATGTGACCATGCAGTATATGAAACCGGACTCTATACGAATAATGAAAATCATCACATGCGGGAAACGTGCTTGAAGAAAAGCAAAATAGGTGCAAAATGTCGTAATTTTACTTTCATTGTGGAAAATAATCACTAATTTTTCGCTGTACCATTGTACACCTTCGTTTTTTCGCTGCAAGGTCTCTAATTCTCTTGAGAAGCATTTGAGTAGGACAGCACTCTGAGTGTTGTTCGTACCACTCCATAGCAGTCTCTAACGCAGGAAATGCGTCAGCATTTGATGGACCCTTGCTACTTTCATTGTTGTTGTCCTCGTCTTCATCCGTTTCATCGTCGACAGGGTCGGATTCTTCTTGCACGAAAGTCACATTCTTATCATCATTTAGCATTTGAAATCCACAGTCTTCTTCATCGTATACCAGGTTTCTACATCAACAAAACTCAACAAAAGAGCACGTTCCCTCACTTGGAAAAAAACGGACCTAATATCCCGCGCAGATGTTTACCAAATCACACAACTGAAATTCCCCAAATATCCCTCACCTTGGGGTTTCCCGTCACTTTAGACTTCATACGAAACAACTGTTGAGCATTGCACTGTTAGAAAACATATCCGGACTTTGGTTCGGATATTTGGCGCTCCGGATAATAAACGTTCGGATAAACGACGTTCATCTATAATCGGATCGATCGGTACAAGACGACTGATTAATGTATTTCTATGATTCGTCGGAAATAACACACTATCATTTAAAAGAAATATAACTCATGTTTTTCTCCTATAATTGCTTAGTGGGAAAATTTTTCTATAAGAAAAATCTTAATTTTGTGGGATACTTGTTTCCTATTTCAACACGAATTCCCAAGTTAATGTAAATATTACTTCATTTGTTAAAATAAAAAAAATTTAAGAAAACAATGAGTCTATTTTTTTTGAAAAATAAAAAATATATGTATTCTATATATGTATTCTATATATGTATATAAATATATGTATTCTATTCTATATTCTATTCAAAGTATGAAATATGAGATTGATTACATACTTTGCCTAGGCATTGTATGGAATGCCCAGGCATTCTATAGAATGCCTAAAGCTATTTAGGCAAAGTATGAAAAAAGGTCATGATTAGGATATTATATCAATGACTTACATTCCTAAAAGTACAAATGTTATTCTGACAAAATAATGAGACTGCCATTAAAAAAAATTATTGTTAAATTGTGATTTCGCATATACTTGGTATTAAAATTCCTTCAGAAGTTCCAAGTCGATAGAAACCATCCTATTTCTCACTCATTAAAAGTACCAATATATTGGAATTCGAGAAAAAAAATCAATGTTTTGTATCACAATACCTTTTTTTTAAAAAAATAATTTTCTGTTTTTTCTGGCAAATTTCTCGTAGGTGGATGTACAGTTCAATATCATAACGTGTAACGTTTTTGTATTTGGTTGAAAGTTCTTTCAGAATTCTATCATATTCCCAGAATCATGAAATTAATTTTGCTCTTTGCAAATTAAATTCCTAGAACAAGTTCACATCATCAAACTGGGTGTCAAAATTACCGGTGGCAATTGGTATCGCTTACATGATGCCACACTAAAAAGGGATACCAGCCCCTGGAGAATGTACTGGGTCTGAAAGTGGTAAAAATATGAATCTGCAGCCCAATTGGGGAAAAAAAAGAATCCGTGACGGAATACTGTATAGCAGTTCTTCCCAACAGTTTTCTCTTCCGGACCAGTCAACGTTTGATAATTTTATGGCGGCTCGCTGAGGGTGGGACGTGGATTATTTATATTTTAAATTGTTTTGATTTTATAATTTAATTGTATTTAATCATGCCTTCAGAGTAAAATACAGTTGCACCAAAAATAATTATAAAATGATTTCACATAAAATATAAAGTGGTTGCCATGGAAAGTTACACAAATACGAGAAAAATACATCCCAGTAAATATAATGGAAATAATTTAATGCTCCTTGAGTAACCTGATACCTTTTGATCCACGAAACAAGGGTTGGGGACTACTGTTTTATGGTGCTGACGCTTTCTTTAACAGTTTAAATTAGTTTACTTTTATTTTCCGCAAACATCACATCATAGCTATTCAGCAACCAATAGTCCCTGGGTTTCTTCTTAGTAGTCATTTTAGCATTTTTTAAATCAGTTATTAACTTCTAGTATAAGTATTTTCAACTAAGAAAAAACCTTTTTTTTTGGAGCATCAACTCGAATTTTAGGCAGCTAACCGTTGAATAGTTGTTTCATGTCTATGGACCATGGGTCGGCAACCTTTTAGGTGTTGCGTGTCAAACCAATCTACCAATATGATTCAGCGAACCACACTATAGAGCATTTTTGAAACAATTCAAAAAATTTCAAATTTGTTGAGTAGTGCAAAGTGCCACTGAGTATTGTTCCGCGTGCCACATGTGGCACGTGTGACATAGGTTGCCGATACCTGCTTTAGACCATGTCACATTCTCCAACACTGTAGCTTGCTTCTCAATTTTCTTTCTCCACGGGAAAAAATACAATTTTTTGTTGAAAAAGTTTAAGTAAAATTGAGTATTTTGACATTTTCGAACAAACAGCATTTGTACAGCCAACAGATTCTGAGCCTGAGCCACGCTTTAAAAATTTTATATCTTGCCAATTGACAATATTCGAAATGAATCTGAGATGTTTTCATACTTTGCCGGTTTCTCATTAGGCATTCTATAGAATGCCTAGGCAAAGTGTGAAATAGGAATCATTTCATACATTGCCGGCTAGATTTAGGCATTGTATAGAATGCCTAGGCATTCTATAGA
Organism: Trichonephila clavata; assembly: GCA_019973975.1. NCBI lineage: Eukaryota > Metazoa > Arthropoda > Arachnida > Araneae > Nephilidae > Trichonephila > Trichonephila clavata. The sequence continues at coordinate 24,937 of BMAO01026714.1, forward strand.
ATGCCGGATTTCATACTTTGCCGGTAACATATATAAAGGAGAAAAGCGACTCATTCACTGACTGACTGACTAATCACGATATCTCCGAAACTGTTCATACTACAGACTTGAAATTTGATATACATGTTCCTTTCATGGAGTAGAGATCAGCTAAGACCGGATTTTTTGAAATTCCAAACGCAAGGGGTGTTACGGGGGTTAAGGGGCGTTATAAATAATTGTTTCCATTTTTAAACTACTCGACGCACAATCTTGAAATTGGGTAAGTAGATTCCTTTCATAGAGTAGAGATCCACTACAAAATGAGTTTGGTGAAAATCGACCCCCAAGTGGCGTTGCGGGGGCTTTAGATAATTATTTCCATTTTTAATCTATTAGATGCACAGTCTTTAAATTTGATAAATAGATTCCTTTCATAGAGTAGAGATCAGTTACAAGATGAGTTTTGTGAAAATAGCCCCCCCCCCAAGTGACGTTGCGGTGGATTAAGGGGCGTAATAGATAAATACTTCCGTTTTTAAATTATCATATCTGCCTGCTTGAAAATTGGTAGGCATGTTTTTTTCATGGAGCAAATATCCGCTATAAAATGGGTTTCGTGAAAATTGACCCCCAAGTGGCGTTGCATCGCTTAAGGGGCGTTGATAATTATTTCCATTTTTAAACTATTCGACATACAGTCTTTAAATTTGGTAAGTAGATTCTTTTCATAGAGTAGAAATCCGCTACGAAATGAATTTGGTGAAAATCAACCCCCCAGTGGCGTTATGGGGGCTTAGGGGGCGTTTTAGATAATTATTTCAATTTTTAAACTATTCGACGCACAGATTTTAAATTTGGTACGTAGATTCCTTTCATAGATTAGAGATCAGCTACAAAATGGGTTTTGTGAAAATAGTTCCCCCAATTGGTGTTGCGTGGGATTAAGGTGGGTGGATAAATATTTCCGTTTTTAACTACGAGTCCTACCTGCTTGAAAATTGTAGGCATGTTTTTTTCATGGAGTAAAATCTGCTACAAAATGGGTTTAGGGGAAATTAACCTCAAGGGGTGTGGGGGGGGATAAGGGGCGTTATAAATTCCGATTTTTAAACTAAAACCTTGGAATTGGGTAAGCAGATTCCTCTTATAGGGTAGAGATCCGATACAAAATGGTTTCGTTGAAATCGAATCCGAAGTGGCGTTACGGGGCTCAAGGAGCGTTCTAGATAGTTATTTCCATTTTTAAACTACTGGAAGTACAGTCTTGAAATAGATAAGCAGAATCCTTTCACGGAATAAAGATGCGCTGTATAATGTTTTTTTTGTGAAAATCGACCCCAAGTAGCGTTACGCAGGGAGCGTCATTAATAATTATTCCCATATTTAAAGTATGAGACGTACAGTCTTGAAATTTGGTTAGCAGATTCCTTTCGTATTGTAGAGAACCTCTACAAAATGGGTTTCGCGAAAATCAAACCACAAGTTTCATTTCGGGGAATTAAAGGGCATAATTGATAAATATTTTCGTTTTTAAACTGTTATATCTACCCGCTTGAAAATTGGTAGGCACGTATCTTCCTTGTAACAGAGTTTTGCTAACAAAAAGTAAAACGAAAATCGACCCCCAAGGATGGTTGCGAAGGGTCAAGAGGAGTTATAGAAAAAAAATTACTGTTTTTGAATAGCTATACCCACGTACTTGAAATTTGTTAAGCATGTTTCTTTTGTTGAATAGAGAACTACTAAGAATGTATTTCATGGAAATCAACTCCTGGGGGAGCAGGGGGTTACTGGGGCGTATTGACAAAAAATCTCCTTTTTTCGAACAACTAAGAGGGCTGTAATAATGGAATTTGGTTTGCACTTTCCTTTTGTTAAATAGAAATCTGCTAAGAACAGTTATATTGGAGAACGACTCTCAGCGAATTACGGAGGGTATTAATAGTAAAAACTTCGTTTTTGCTGCATTAGATTTAGACTTAAAATTTGTCTTGCATGTTTATTTTACAGAGTAGAGATCCACCAAAAATTGATTTTGCGGAAATCCACTTTCTTATAGGGTTATGAAAGTGCAAGCATCATTCTATGCTTCAATTTTAGAGATTTTTAGAAAATACAAATTAGAAGTCCTGTCCTTCTTACTTATTGGGAAAGTAATGTACATGTTTCTTTAGTCAGAAATATTATTAATTACATACAACGCAACAAATTTCTTGTTTCGTAAAAATCAGAAAAATAAAAACGGTAAACATTTTATTAAATGCTGCTTAATTAAAAAATACCCAATTAATTTCATTAATAGTTATTTGTATACAGAAATTCTAAATAGTAAGGATTAAATTCCTTAGCATACTAATAGTTTATTATTGTAAATTTATTATTCTTCCTAGATAAATATAGTTATCTGCATATTCAAATTATAGTTACTTACTTATTTCCTTAGTTTTATTTTAAACATAGTAAATTATTTTTTTTATAAAAATACATTTATAATCCTAGAGTCCCTCACGTAACAGTAGTATTTATACATACTATTTAATTATTTTATTTCTATTAATTTCATACTTCTGCTAAGTGTTACTATACAACCATTTCCATACATTGAATTTGTATTTGGGTACAGAATCTGGCAATAACTTGTTTATTGTACTCAGATTTAGCATGGTCTATGCATTTTTGAAAGCAATTTTTAGGTAATTATTTATTTATTTTAATGAATTCAGATATTCTATCAATTATTTTCAATAGGATTTTGCGCAGTATTATTAACAGAAAGTGGGAAGGTTGGTTGTGGTTAAACCCCACTTTTATATAAATTCTTTTATATATAAGAGTGTCCTAAGTCATCATTGTTTATAATACTAGAATCCATATATATTATATATATTTCAAATTCTATTATTTTTATAATTTCTAATATATTTTTTTCTAAATTCTAATGCATAATTTATAATACAATTTCTTTTTTTTTTGTATGATTCAGCTCCAGTGATTATTGATGATTCATCTCTCTATGGTAGAGAATATTAACTATATATATATATACAGGGTGTCCAGCCTTAATGTGACCCAATAGCTAATTCCCGAACCATTCGGTTTAGGTATGCACTTCCAATTTGAAAAATGTTTTAAAAAAGGTAAAGAATGTTTCTACTTGTTTTTCGAACCAAAAAAGCCATTTACAAAAAAATTACAAAAATTAAATTTTTATATGGTCCCAAGGTTCTATCACTTACATTTAGGAAAAGACGCAGTACACACAAAAACAAAGTAAACACAAAAAGATTCATTTTGTAACGATAAAAACTGACTGAGTTATGTCTATATAAATTTGAAGCATCAGAGTTGCTCAGAAAAGGAGTTCGTATATAAATTTAGTTTAGAGAACAGTAATTCACTATCTACAGAAAGAGCAAGAGAAAAACATCATAGTAATATTAAAACATCGTAGATTGACAATTTGTATTGCTGTAGGGCAAACAGTAAAAATTAAATTAAAGAAATACAACTTGTACCGAAAAGATTAAAATATCTTGTTTTAACAAATAGCAGCAAAATAATACAGGATTTGCCGTTCAAATTATAGCATAATGTGAAATGATATGCCAATCATGAATCAGGGGCTTTATTATATCAGAATGAGCAAATTAACTTAAATAATGGTGAAGGCACGAGGTGTGGCACGAGACAAAAGAATACGTCTATGCCAACTCCTAGTTTTATACAAGCGTTGAACAGCACGGGCAATTGTACAATAAGATGGATGTCTTCGAGTGGGAAATTTAATGGCATAAAGTCTTGCTGCCTCTCTCTTATTTCGATTACACTGTCCATAGAACGGTACCATTTGGAAGTATTCTTCATTTGTATACATCTCGTCCTCCCGTACTAGAATTCGTAATATTAGAATACGACTGTATGCAATTGCAAGCGACTGCACAACAAATTTTTAACGTTCGTAATGATCAGCAAAAAAGGAGCAAATCAGACTGAAGTCTATTTTTTGGAACTGCTTTTAAAATGTTTTCTTTATCCAAAATATTTTATTTGTTCTATGTTTTATAAGTACACAGAATAAATTGTACTCAACTATTGTATTATTAACGTATGCTTTTAAATTTAAAAACGATTTACATAAGAGTGACGTGCAAGAGCAAAAGTTTCCTGGCAGAATTCCAACTAATTTCACTTTGGAGACAGCCCCTTATTAGCTTCCTGAAAATTGCGGAGAAAATGGTTAAAATTTATGATTTTCAAAGTTCCATAACTTAGCCAGTTTTTATCGTAATAAAATGAAACTTTTTGTGTTTACTTTGTTTTTGTGTACTGCATCTTTCTCTATATATAAGTGATAGAACCTGGAGACTGTATAAAAAAATTAAATTTTGAAATTTTTTTGTAAATGTGTTTTTTGGTTCTAAAGGCACGTAAAAACATTCTATACCTGTTTTAAAACATTTTTCAAACTGGAAGTGCATATCTAAACCGAACGTTTCGGGGAATTATCTATTGGGTCACATTAAGGCTGGACACCCTGTATATTGCTATCAAAACACCTTTTTAGTTCATCCAAACTAATTTTATCTAATTATCACAAATCAAAAGAAACGTGATTAAAAAATAATTCTAAATTCAATGAATTAAAAGTATTTGATTTGCTTAGATAGCACTGAAAAATTTTCAAGTATATTTTAAAATTTTAAAAATGATTTTAGCCTTTTAAAGGTTGGAAAATTTGTTATTTATATTTATAAATTAAATGAGAAATAGTTACACAGAAATGAATTAAGTATTTTATTAGACTTCTCGTATACCTCCACATTTGTTGTAACATTCCTCTTCAGTTTCGAAATTGTTTCTGTTTCCACCGCATCCTCCATAGATGAAAGACTTGCACATACCGGCCACTTGATCGTAATAGAAACGAGGGATGAAAGCTCTGCACACTCCAGTTTCAGCGGCCTTGTCACAATCTGGGCGATCCAAAGCAGCTAAAATGAAAAAACTCTTTTTAAAAATATATTCATAATAAATTAAATTACAACACAATTAATTTTTCCTAATGGTATAATACAAGCAATTGCAAGCAAAGTAAGAAACAGAAAAGACTGACAAATAACAAGAAACAAAAGAAACACCAATCTACTGTATAGTCTATAAATCTCACATTTTGTGTCTTGCTTCCAAATATCTGCTCCACATGGATCCAGAGCTGAGTGCACGACAGCGTGTCAAATGTATAGCGTCTATTTCTTCATTAGAGAAGCACAGTTTACACAGGGAACTCGTGTTTAAATTGGATAGGCAGTCGTGGTCATGGGCGATTCGAAAATCGGTCACAGCTCTATCTCGCTGCCATTTAGGAATATCAAGAAATTTGCTAAATCACATTTTTTGTTTATTATTCTGGTTGAATTTCGACCAGAAGTATTCTCTGTAGTACTTTTCTATGATTCTTTTGACACCATAGAAACTATAGAAAGGAACTCTATTGTGCAAGAGGTTTGAATGATTTTCGTCCTCTTCGCCAAGCAATCGCATTTTCATTCTCATCAATGCCACAGTGAGATGGAATCCATTGGATGGAATGTGTATATGGCTTGGAAGTAAATTGCCAATTAACTGTTGACATTTAGGAATATCTAATGATATAGGTGCCTCGATGGAAGATATTGCTTCCATCGAGACCCAATTATAAAAGAAGAAATTCCATTTAAGCCCAATTAAAAAAACAAGATGAAATGTTTGGAAAAAAAAGCGGTTAAATAAGTGTTACACATTAACACTAAGATCTTTAAATTTTAATTCAAAGGATTTTACTGAAGAAGAAAAGGAGTACGAGACCTATAAAGTTAAAAAAATGGGATTTTAAAATCCTGTAAAAAATAAATATATTTTGTAGAATGATAAAAGTAATTTCATTAATTTTATTGCTGAAAAAAGACAATGATAAAGAGAAAGTCATGAAAAACTGATGAAAGACACACAACATAAAATGCAACATTAGAAAATGCAAAAAACTTTATTATAGGATTTTAATTCCAAAATACATTAGAATTATATTTAATAATAATTGGATAAAAAACCATGTTAATAATATACATACAGTAGTTTTTTTAAAAAAAATTTACTGATCCAATTATTTGAAAGAACTATTATGTTCCGTGTTCTATATTAGAGATCCTTGGGAAATAATAAAAATTTCTGCAAGTTAAACATTTGGGACAAGTCATCTTCGTCCCTTTACAAAGGTTTGGAAACTTCGAAATCCATTACGAACAGTAATGCTCTAGTGCGAAACTAATTTAAAATTTATAATCTGAAAGAAATTTTATAAGCAAAATTCTGTTAATAACTATTTTATCTTTATAAGTACGAATTAAAAAATGACGACATTAAACGACATAAAAATGAATCAGTTAAATATTTGCATATTCCGCCAAGGGAGAATGTAGCGAGACATCTCGGGATGCCATCGGAGACTCTGACTGGGATCGGATCATGCGCGGGTGCCCGCATGCGCAGGAGAAAGCAAAGGCTCTTATAAAAAGCGGCGTCTAAATGATGCGATCACAGAATTACTCGAGCACAGAAAAAGCATTAACTCCGATGTGTACTGTGAGACACTCAGACGCTTAAGCAGGTCCATCAAGAACAAAAGACCGGGGCTGCTCACGGAGGGTGTGGTTCTGCTCCATGATAACGCGCGTCCACACGTCTCCGGAGTCACAAAAAGGGAACTGGACAAGTTCCAATGGGAGACGTTGGACCATCCGTCCTACAGTCCGGACATGTCACCCTGCGATTTCCATGTGTTTGGTCCACTGAAGAAACACCTGAAAGGAAAGCGCTTCAACTCGGACGACGTACTCAAGGACACTGTGAAGGACTGGGTCTCGTCACAGCCACAGGAATTCTGGGAACAAGGAATCCTGCGGCTTGTTCATCAGTAGGATCGTTGTGCTCAGGCATATGGTGTATATTTTGAATGAAGTCTATATATTTGTACCCACCGTGTCGTTTCGTACCTTTTCATTTGATCACCCCTTGTATAATAAAATTAAGATAAGGAAAAAGAACTAAAAATTAAAGTTAATTTATAAAAATGATAATTTTTTATTGTAAATTTCACAAATTATTTTTAGTTTTTAAAATAAGTTTTATTAATTGATATTTAATTTTCAATAATTTAAATGTTAAAAATTACAGATGTGGTTAAATATTTATGCTTAAAATAAACAAAAAAAAGTTTAATAAAATTTTTTTATAAATAATTTATATTTTCTGTATTTTGAACAGCAATGAGATATTTGTAATAAATTTTCATAAATAATTTTAGATAAATTTAATTTTATGATAAGAGAGTTATTTCTTAATATAAACATTCAATTACTTTTCTAAACTTTTACATTAAATAAATTTTTGAGTGAATGAATAACTTTTTGTAACAAAAAACTAAAATAATTTGTTACATAAAAGTTTTGCATATTTTATACTGTTTTACTTACATTTTCAAATATAAAATTCTAAGACAAATAATTTTCTTTCGGATTCCTTGAAACTCTGAATGAAATTTTTTAAATATTATTTTTCTTATCATGTACAAAATATTTGAGATTTATTACTTTTGAGGTATTAAAACTTTTTGTTGTGTTTTCATATGCATCCAAATTTTTAAAAAAAATTAAATTAAAAAAAACAATTTCTAATTTTTTTTTAATATTAAACCTTAAAATAAAGATTTTGATTTGTAGCATTTTGAATTTATTATCAATAAAGAAAACAAAAATGATTTGAGATGGAATTTGAGGAAATGTTCAATACTGATCTAGTATATATATATTAAACATTTTAATTATATTCTCAACACATTATCTAAGGCACACATATTACTTTCTTTTAATTTATAGCAAAAGTAGGATTTATCAATATTAGTTCTTATTAGCGACTTATTTAGTGTAGTCGCTAACTTATTAGTGACTTATTTAGGTCACCGGGTTCGAATAATTTTTTCAGTTCCGAATAGTCAAGAATAGAATGTTGAATCGAATATATAAGACATAAACTTATAATAAGGGTTTATTTACATGTAAGAGTTAAGGGACATGCAAATGTAATATATAGAATGCTGTTTATTCTAGTAAGAACATATTGATGGGACTTTTAAGGAATCATCTTAAAGGATTTATGCCATTTTTTTACACAATTTGCAAAAATCTGAAAGATATCTGAAACATTTGAAAATTTTGAATCCCAATAAAGTAACACACCCTTTTAAAGTATTCATTGTAATCTGTATTTTTTAAGGAAACCTTTTCTTATATAAAAATGTGATTGTTTTCACTTCATTCGCTTTTACAATCTAAATTTTGATTCAAGTAAAAATGTAATTTAATATAAATGTAAATATTAGTAGTACTATAACCAGCTCTCTGAGGGCATTGTTCAGGCTTTACACATTTTCCAGCTCGGTTTCTAACAAATCCTTTTTTACATTCGCATCCTATTCTACACATCTTATTGCAGAATATGGGAGGGTTGTCATAGTTGTCGCAGGTCAAGGGACAATCAGTACCACAACCATTGAATTGTTCATTCACTCCACAGACTTGTTCTAAAGATTGAATCAGATATATTTTTTTAATATTAAATAGTATCAGAGAGAGAGAGAGAGAGAGAGAAAGAGGAATAAACTCTGAAAATTTTGTAAAATATTCGAAATAAGTTTTAGTTCAGATAATTTTTTTTCCAATATAATATCATAGTTGTTAAGCCACAAACTAATCAGCTATATCAAGGGAGGGGGACAATTGTTTTGGCTCTAGGAACCCATTAGGGGAGGATACAGAAAGGCCACACCTTTTTAGCGCGTTTTTCACGTAGTGTAAAAAAAAGAGCTATTAGGACGCAAATAACGTCCTGGTCTGAGTCTTCGTTCTCGTCTGCGTCTTCGTTCCATATTTTGGCCTACCTTTTTCTCAGCCAATAATTAACCGATTAACCTCGGGTTTTCGGCATTTGGTCGCATTTGTACCCTAGATGAGCCGAATCATATTTAAATTTAATAATTTTAAAATTTTTTAAAAATTGTTTTTAAAATTAAAAACATTTTTTTTAAAGTATAGTACACTACTTTCTGTTAGTAAAAAGTTCAATAGTTGCATTATTGTAAAATACAACATGTGAAAAACGCGCTAAAATTACTTGGCCATGCCAATGATTGATATCTTGTTTCAAATGATTTCATTTATTCATTAACTTTGAATCTCAAAAAGTATGAATTGTACAATAAAAATCAATAAATATGAGTTAAATAGGTAAATTAAAAGAGTTTTATATTTTTATTGACTGTACTTATTTTATATCATCTATAGCTACAAGGACATTTAATTTTACAATTAGCTTAACGAGCTTTATGTACTCTATCACAGTATTCTACAATTTTCTTTTGAGATCAGGAGGGAGATTGCTTGTTGAAATTTTCATCACAGACTGCAAGTTATTGTCAGACAGCTTGCATCTACGTTTACTGCTCTTGACCCTCATGCAACTGAAACTTTACTCACAAATATATGTCGACCCAAATATTAAGAATAATTTTCCAGTAAATTTCTTCATTGTGAAATAATAAACGTTGCTTGAAGTTAAACATTTGGGGCAAATCATTTTCGTCACTTTACAGGGTTTTGGAAACTTCGAAATTCATTACTAATATTAATGTTCTAGCGCGACACTAATTTAAAATTTATAATTTGAAAAAAAATTTATAAGCAAAATTCTCTGTGAATAGCTATTTTATCTCTACAAGTACGGATTATCAATTGAATAATATATAATTTTCACCTCAATAACAATATTTTTGAAAAACTGAAAGGCACAATGATTCTCAGAAACTTCACATAATAAAATTAAGATAAGGAAAAAGTACTAATATATAAAGTTAATTTATAATAATGATCGTTTTTTATTGTAAATTTAACAAATTATTTTTAGTTCTTAAAATAAGTTTTATTAATTGATATTTAATTTTCAATAATTTAAATGTTAAAAATTACAGATGTGGTTAAATATTTATGTTTAAGATAACAAAAAAGGTTTAATAAAACATTTTTTGGAAACAATTAATATTTTCTGTATTTTGAACACCAATGTGATCTTTTGTAATAAAACTTTATAAATGTTATTTGATAAATTTAATTTTGTGATAAGTTATTTCTTAATATAAACATTCAATTACTTTTCTAAAATTTTACGTTAAATATATGTTTGAGTGAATGAATAATTCTTTGTAACAAAAAACTAAAATAATTTGTTTCATAAAAATTTTACATACTTTATATTGTTTTACTTGCATTTTCAAATGTAAAATTCTAAGATAAATACTTTTCTTAAGGATTCCTTGAAATTCTGAATGAAAATTTTTTAGTATTCTTTTTATAATATACAAAATATTTGAGATTTATTATTTTTGAGATATTAAAATTTTTCGTCGTGTTTTCATATACATACAATTTTTTTAAAATTAAATTAAAAATAATAATTTTAAACTTTTTTTTATGTTTTAACTTAAAATAAAGATTTTGATTTGGTGCACTTTGAATTTAATTCTCAATAAAGAAAATAAAAAAGGATTTGAGTGTGGTCTGAAGAAACTCTGCAAATACTGATCTAATATTCAACATTTTAATTGTATTCTCAACACATTATCTAAGGCACACATATTTCTTTCTTTTAATATATAGCAAAAGTAGGATTTATCAATATTAGTACTTATTAGCAAATTTTAATACCTCTCTCCGCCAAAGAAAAATTTGAATACAGAAAATGCTCAATTTGAGAAAACTGAAAGCAGTCATTATAAACAAACCATTGAAGATCACTAATTTCCTTAGCCCAAAAGCTACTAGATGACTAAAAATATGTTTATTTGAGTAACTTTTATTATTAATGATAGATAAATGCTTCTTGTATTTTTTCAAAAATATTTTTCAAAATTTTTATTTTTTGGGATTCCTTTTTCATAAATATATATGTATTTTAAATTATTTTCATATTTCGAAATAAAAAAATATTTAAAAAAAATTCAAGCTATGTCAGTTTTTTACCAGCACGGTTTCCACAAGTTCCTTGACATTCCTCTAAAGTCTTGAAATTGTTTTCGTTTCCTCCACAGCCACCAAAAACGAATTTCTTACATTGCTTAGCTTCCTTGTCAAAGTAGTATCTTTGAAAATATCCGAAGCATCGGCCAGTTTCAGCGGGAAGATCGCAAATATCAGAGCTAAACTGTGATTCAACTGAAAAAAAAAAGACTTTTATTATTTTTTTCAGCTTGGGTGAATATGTAGCTTAAAAGTTATAGTTAAATCGAGCTGTTAATAATCTTAATGTAAAGGAATTAAGATAAGTTTCCCATTCAACCACGTTCTACAAAATATATTTATTTTACTTTCAGAAAGTGTCATAGATTTCTGATGAACAAACCAAGGTGTAGTGAATATGTGTAAGAATGTTATGGATAGGATAGCTTTTAATTGCCCCTAACACGTAAAATAAAATTATTTAGGAAATAATTGTATTTTACATCAGACTATTTACATCGAATATCGAAAAATGGAGAAAAAGAAAATGTTTTTTAATAAAGAATTGTGCAAAATTTACACAATTTCTAGTGAATGAGAGAATATTTGAAGGAAAAATCTCAAAGAAAATATTTGGTCCTATTCAAGAGAACAATGAGTGGAGAATTCTTCACAGTCATGAAATTTACAGGAAATAGGGCGGGACTGACATTGAGAGAGCTATAAAAGCATGACGTATTAGGTGTCTGGGTCTTCTGTACAGATATGCCGATGCTTTTCCCACCAAATAAGCAACCTTTTCGAAAATTGAAGGGACCAGACGTTGATAATGACCACGTATATGACGGTTAGACGATGCTGAGAAGGACCTCAAACTAATGGGAATCAACCAATGAAAGGCCATTGTGACTGATAGGGTCAACTGGAGGAGGATCAGCAAATGGGTCGTGGCCCTCAAAACGCTGTTGAGCTCATGAAGAAGAAGAGTGAATATTTATTAACGCCGCCCTTAAAGCAAAATGAGGGCTAAGGGCGATGGACCTTGCAATTTTGATCCATGGGCAAGTGACGAGACGACACTTGAGTAAGTAGCCCATCCTCCTAGCTTCTACACCTCGCTAGCTCGAGGACTTTGAGCCTCGACAGATTTAACGAGCATCAACTCTTCTACACGGTGGATCTTCATTAGCATCAGGTCTCGAGCTCGTGACTTGGCAACGCCGAACACAAAACCGTAATCATGACCTCTAGGTAATTGTGGCTCTACTCAGTTAATTCCTAATACAAGCAAGAAGTGCAATACATAGACCAGTTTACAAAGCTAACTATTTTACTTATGTATATACTATATGTGTGTGTATGTAGAATAAGTGTAGCTAAAGGTCTCTAATTTTTGCTGTGTTAAGTTTTTTATTTGAAATATTGCATGAAAAGTGTAAAAGATGATGTTTTACGTGTTGAAATAAAGATATACCATAAGGCTGCATTTATGTTGATATGATATAGGAAAGAATACCCCTAAATAAGGTGCTCTAAAATTCTTTTGGAAATTTGTTCTTACCACCACATTGCTTCATGCATTCTTCTTTTGAAGCATATCTGTTACCATTGCCTTGGCAGCCTCCGTAGATGAACTTCTTGCATGTTTGGGATTCAGTATCATAATACCACATAGGCATGTAAGCCATGCACATTCCACTTTCAGGTTTATCTTCACAATTTTTTTCCTCTGAGAAGAAACAATTAAGAATAAATTTAACTTATCCGTGAAACATTAGTCGGAAAAATAAAATACATAAAATGATCTGCTTATCCTTAACATTCATTTTTCAATGACGTAGGTGGTTCTTATTTTTTGTTATTAAAATTTTTTAAAAAAGATCATGTTTTTAAATGTATAAAATAAATATGTCAGAATTATATTCACCAGCTCTCTGAGGGCACTGTTCGGGTCTCACGCATCTTCCATCGTTGCTCCTGACGTATCCATCTTCGCATTCACATCCGATCTTGCACATGAAGTTGCAGAATTTGGGTGGATTGTCGTAGTTGTCGCAAGTCAAAGGACATGCGGTGCCACATCCATTGTATCGTTCGTTCTCTCCACAGACTTGTTCTAAGAATGATTAGAAATGAAATTATTGTATACTATCTTAGGTGTTACAAAGTATAAATTGTTTAAATAATCTCAATTGAAGTAACAAGCTTAAAGAGTTTCTATAATGATGCAAATTTCATTAAGGTATTCGACTACACTAAAATTGTGAATTTTGCCAAAAACTGACAAATTTCTTTTATGATTTCATTTTATTTTAGGCCATATTATTAGCTTTATAAATATGCCAAGTTCATTATTTTCCATTCCCTAGAACAAAAACTACAAGTGTTTTAGTAAAAGCATATGCACTACTCATAATTTATACTCTCATACTTTAAAAAACGCGTTTTACTCGAAATATGTTTTTTTTAAATCCTCAAGCGGAAACAGTGACTGCTCAAAAAGCTTTGAAAATAATTAACTGAAGTTTTTTGTGTATGTTCTGTATAATATAGAAGTGTTTTAATAGTCAGATTTATCAATTACTGTTTTATTACAAAATTTAAAGTCCCTTATGTTAATATAATCGCTGTTATTTTAAGCAATTTCATATAAAAACTAAGACAAAGTGCTCTAGTTTTTGTAAAATTTAAAATATCTCTTATCCTGAAGGTCATTTCAAAAATGAATAACATAGCAACACATCGGAATTGAAAAATTGTTCATAAGCTTTTAAAACAGAATGTTTATGCATTTTTTTGTAAATTTTGACCAATTTTTTGTTTTTAGAAATAATAATTTCTTGATATCTTCTTAATTTTAGCATATTTTTCTTAATTTGTACTAAATAAATCTAAAAAAACCACAAAAAATCTCCATATTTCCATTTTTTTAAAAAAAAAAGTTGTCGCAAGTAGTCGGATACCTTAAAAAAAGAAATAAACTAAATGTAAAACACAAGATATAACGAAAACTAATAAGAGATGCCTATAAGCTATTATGAATGCTTTCCTTTTTAAAGTTTTCACTTATCGTTCAATTTTGTTTTATAAATATATACTTTTAAGAGCTTTTAAATACAACTGATAAACATAAATTGCGACTTTTATTAAGAGATTTTATTGATATATTTAAATTTTCATTTTGAAAGATTAAAAAATGAGCTGTGCTTTTAAATGTTTGTAAGCAATGAAATACCCTGAAATATTAATTAAAAATGTTCAGTTTATTTATCTTTTTTTAAAGTATCTGATCTTTCAGGATATACAAAATTTGAAGACTTAATATAATTTAGATATAATTTATTTTTATTACAAATAGTTATAAAGAAAGTCAAACTTTGAATACAGTATTAGATTCTGTTCTGAAATAACGTGATTTTCGCTCATTGAATTTCAATTAAGTGATAAAAACAAACTAAAAGTATATTTGCTAACATAATAACAAGCTAATATTTTGTGATTAATACTTTTTCAAATAAATATTCATATTTTTAATTAAAAGTTCAAAAGTTCTAATAAGAGGATTTGCTTTTACATATGATTGGGAAAAATGATAAAAATGTTGTGTGAATCCTTTTTTAACAAAAATGGAAACTTGCATAAAGAAATATTTTCATGATCGCTATTCAAAAATACAAATGACCTTATTAAAATTTAATAAATTAATAAAGTTTTCTCAAAGAAGAACTTTGTATTACTCTATTTATATTTAAAACTACACATACACGCAAGCACATACATATGAATGTATATTAAAAATATTTGTGGATGTTTTCAAAAATAATTCACAATGGAGAAATTAGTAGTATCGTCAGTGTTATTGGGATAAATAATGAAATTCTCTAAGTTTGTATTATCCATAATGTTCATTAATATTGATCTTTAATGATCCTTAAGACGTTAGAGGCACAAAGATTTTAATATGTTGTTGTATGCTTTGCTATGTTCAAGACTATGTCTGTATTCGAAATGGTTTTTAGTTTCAAATTTTCAGAACCTATTTAATCAAATAATGTAAAACAATTATTCAATTTTTGTAATTTATGCACCCCCTGAATTTTAAACTATTGTAAAGTCACCATGGTACGCGTAAAATCACCATGGTCTCTTTCCGCAGATGAAAAAATTACATTAAAAATAGTGTGAAATTAAAAGGTTTTTCTTTTCTTTTAAACAAAGAATAACCATTTTTGTAAAATTTTGAAAATATCAACCTGTTTAAAGTGTAAAATTATATTTCAAAAATAGTAAGGAATAAAATGTTGAATCGAATCTAAAAGCCATAAACATATAATGAGGGTTTATTTATATAAGAGTTATAGGACATGCAAATGAAATATATAGAATGTTGTTTATTTTAGTAAAGAACATATTAATGGGACTTAGAGGATTCAGGCTATTTTTTTACACAATTGTTTGTAAAAATCTAGAAAATATCCGAAGTATTTGAAAATTTTGAATCCCAATAAAAATGACACAACTTTCTTTTAAAATATTCATTGTATCTGTACTTTTTCTTAAAAATATGATTCTTCTCATTTCTTTCTCTTTTAAAATCTAGATTTTGATTCAAATAAAACGTAATTTAATGTAAGTCTAAATATTAGTAGCACTAACCGGCTCTCTGAGGGCATTGTTCGGGTTTTACACACTTTCCAGCTCGGTTTCTAACGAATCCTTCTTTACATTCGCATCCAATTCTGCACATCATATTGCAGACCCTAGGAGGATTATCATAGTTGTCGCAGGTCAAGGGACAATCAGTACCACAGCTATTGAATTGTTCATTCACTCCACAGACTTGTTCTAAGGATTGAATCAGATATATTTTTTTAATATTAAATAGTATCAGAGAGAGAGAGAGAGAGAGAGAGGGATAAACTCTGAAAATTTTGTAAAATATTCGAAATAAGTTTTAGTTCAGATAATTTTTTTTTCAATATAATATCATAGTTGTTAAGCCGTAAACTAATCAGCTATATCAAGGGAGGGAGACAATTGTTTTGACTCTAGGAACCCATTAGGGGAGGATACAGAAAGCCCACACCTTTTTAGCGCGTTTTTCACGTAGTGTAAAAAAGGCGCTATTAGGACGCAAATTTCGTCCTCGTCGTTCCATATTTTGTCATACCTTTTTCTCAGCCAATAATTAACCGATTGACCTCGGGTTTTCGGCATTTGGTCGCATTTGTACCCTAGATGAGCCGAATCATATTTAAATTTAATAATTTTTAAATTTTTAAATTAAATTTTTTTTTTAAAGTATGTAGTACTACTTTCTGTTAGTAAAAAAAGTTCAATAGTTGCATTATTGTAAAATACAACATGTGAAAAACGCGCTAAAATTACTTGGCCATGCCAATGATTGATATCTTGTTTAAAATGATTTCATTTATTCATTAACTTTGAATCTCAAAAAGTATGAATTGTACAATAAAAATCAATAAATATGAGTTAAATAGGTAAATTAAAAGAGTTTTATATATATTTTTATTAACTGTACTTATTTTATATCATCTATAGCTGCAAGGACATTTAATTTTACAATTAGCTTAATGAGCTTAATGCACCCTATCACAGTATTCTACAATTATCTTTTGTGATCAGGAGGGAGATTGCTTGTTGAAATTTTTATCACAGACTGCAAGTTATTGTCAGACAGCTTGCATCTACGTTTACTGCTCTTGACTTTCATGCAACTGAAACTTTGCTCACAAATATATATGTCGACCCAAATATTAAGAATAATTTTCCAGTAAATTTCTTCATATATGGAAATTTTCCAGCATACAAAGATTTGTAAAAGTCTGTTAATATAATAGCATTAAACATTCCCTTTGCACTGTGATCTGATTGCAAGTCAATAAGTTCCAGCTCCAGCATCTGAAGTGCTGTATCAATATTAACGTTAATGGGATAAAAGAGCAAATTGAGTTTACACTCGATTTTCATAATATCTTGAAAATTTCTTGTGACCTCGACCTCTCTTAGTAGAAACACTTTCAGGTACTTTATTTTTCTAATAAAGGAGTTCTGTTTTCCTATTAGAATACATGAAACAAATCTTTGGTTCAAAGCGAATTTTCTGGCTGACTCAGTGAGTCGCTATAAGCCCACTCCTAAGCTATACTATTTAAAATTATAATTTTATCATTAAGAAAGTCTCAGCATTGAGTGAATTTACAAATTTGTGATTTGGATGTTTCATCGTTTCTCAAACAGTGGAGCGCACCCCCGTAGGGGGCGTAATAACTCGTCGAGGGGGCGTGAGCATATTGGAAAATAGCAAACAAAATATTATTTAAAAATTATTAATTTACTGAAAGTAAACAAACAGAATATATTCTGACAGAATAAAAAAACATTTACACTGATATAATAAACTTAGAAATGCATCAGTACTGCACGCAATGTATTTCATAATTAATTTCACAATACTATTAGAACAAGTTAAATAATTACCAGGGCATGGACTTGCCATATAAAAAATTATTTACAAAAATTTAACAGTTTTCTTGATAATTTGTGCGGCTTATAATTAATTCTTTAACTGCAGATAAAAAATTCCTCGAGTTGCTCTCCAATGCCACCATTTTCCCCGTAGGCACGCGTATGTGATGTAATGGGGGGCGAGGATAAGAACAAATAAGCAAATCCTCTGAAATAAGTAAATCCTTCGAAAACACTGTCAAGGTCCTTTTATTGCATTCCAAAGCCTTCGGAATAATTTTACGGATAGCAGTGCACATAAAAGAACGTACTTTGGAAAGACGTATATATACGTCTGCGCAATTAATGCTTTTTGTGAGCGAGACGTTTATATACGCCGGTGACACTTAAGAGGCTAAAGTCGTATTGTAGCTTTAGCGTCAAAGTATAGTATCATTAAATTCAATATATTGTTATAGTAAGGGAGGGAGTCACGCGATGAAAATAATGATTTAATACTTCGTCGCAAATTTGGAAAGTTTGAGAAGCACTGATTTATTTCTTTTCCAATAATTTGTCTTATTCATGCTCACTTTTAAAGTGTTCCAGAAACAGTTATAAACTAGCCATAGACAAAATTTATTCCCTTATCACTCTCTTATCAATTTCGGTATACATTCGCTTGGTAGTAGACGTTAAATATATTTAAGATCTTAAAGATAAAGTTTTTGAACGAAAAACATTTGCTTGAAAAGGATCAACGTATTAATAAAACAATACACATTTTCTTCCATATCGGTATTTTAAAAATTAAATTCATTGAAAACAAACCTGGTGCATTGCTTGAACATTCCTCTGGCAACACGCATGATCCATCATCTGATTTGACATATCCAGAATCACAGTGGCAACCGGGATTGCACATCAGGACACAGAATTTGGGTGGGCTTTTGTAGTTCTTGCAAGTCAAGGGGCAAGCTGTCCCACAGGATTCATAGTGAGAATTTTCTGGACATTCTTTCGTAAGAAAGAAGGAAGTTTGAAAAATAATATTATAATCAACACAAAAAAAAGTTTGAAAATTTTTTAAATTTGAAAAAATTATATAGATTACTCATTTTCACAGAATACCAAATGATCCACTGATTAAATCTTTAAACTTTAATTTTGAAAGCTAAAACTTATTTAATTTACTATTCATATATGAATGTTAACACTATAATTTCAGAGTGGGATTTTATCCGTATTTAATACTACAAAGGATAGCATGTTCAATTTAAATAAAAATGTGTGTAGGGGTTTTATACAAAAATGAAATTGATTTTATAGGTTCTAATTGCAATAAAAACATTAAAAAATTTCCTTTCGTTTATTTTCAATTCTTTTTTAAACAAATGTTTGCTCACATTAAGGTAAAAATGTTTTCGAAGTAAAATACCATTTAATAATACAAGACTTTTGAATATTTTTGTAAAAATAAAGCCATTTCTAAAAGATGTATTGAATTTTATGGAATTCAACAGTATTAAAAATTGAAAAATATCTCGCTAAATATAATTAACTGGAAAACAAGTGATAAGAAATAAAATTAGGGAAAATTTATAACGTAAGGATAATAATATCTTCAAATAATCTATAATATCTTCAAATAAAAAACGCTACTTAATTATAATTATAATTTTTCATTTCTTTAAATGCGATGCTTGCTTAATAATATTTAATAAACGAGAAAGCCTTTAAATGCAACTTTAATTACAATTTGACTGGATAAACCACTTCACATAACTATTTTAAATTACAATCGTGACTAAACTTGTACGCTTTTCTATTAGAAATTGTCTGCATTCAATGGTTTAACATCAGATCTTACGAACAGAACCCTATTAATCTGTGTACTTTTTTTAAAAAAAACATTAAATAATTGTAAGTAATAAACATTATTAAAAGAGAGATAAATCTATGAAATCTATATAAGTTTATATATTTTTATTTTGAGGTGATCATGCTATTACACAAAAAATATATTATAAGCACAAGAACAAACTTGTAGCATTTAAGATATAACTATAAAGTTTGTTGTGTGTGCTTAGCTTGATTCTAATTTCTTATTTACATATTTCTCATTTAATAAATTAAGATATTGAATATTTTGTTATTATTGAAGGAATACTAGTTATTTTTTTGTTTCTTATTTAGTTCACTCTAAATCAAGTTCATAATTACATATAAATCACAAAGGTTAGTTTTAGAAAAAAACTTTAACATAAAAAGTAAATTAATAAGAAATCCATAATATATATAAAAAAAAACAAGCAAGAAAAATGCATTGAAATTTCCTTGTTATTTTCTAGCGGAGAAATAAAGGAAAACAAATATATTTTTCACATTAATTTAACTGATATGATGTTGCTTGGACTGAATTATCTCAAGTGCCTCAGTTTTAATACTTACCTTGGAGAGCAAAAGCTCCAGCTACAAGTGCTAAGAACACAAAAAGCTTCATGATGCAATTCAGCAGAGAAGTCAGAGAGAGTTTTACTCAAAAGGAAGAAGAACCCTATCACTCTTAAATATATATACTTGATATATCGGTACACTTTGGAACCCACACGTTTTGGAGTACTTTTTCCGACTGTCATTAAGTGTTGGGAATCCACATGTGTCTTTAAGAGATAACAATGTTTTCACAGAGAAAAAAAATATCTGTATCAAATGGGTAATCATTTTTGTATTTTTATTTTAAAATCAGAGAGTTTCTTGCATTAATACTGTTGAAATTTTGAGAAATAAATTTCGATGCATTTTAGGTCGATCAATATTCAGTGATTGAAAGCTTGTAAGATAGAAGATAGATTTGAACGTTTTTAGGGTTTGCGAACCGATTTAAATCGAAGCCGGTTAATTGGTATTTTGTTAAAGTTTGCCTATCCTTAAAACCTGAGTTATACTGAAAAATCAAAAGTAAACTATTTATATTATTTTAAATGATAAATTATTTTATTTTTCTACTGTTATTCATGAAATATTTACATTCATGAATAACAGAAGATATTCAGATAAAAAGTATGCATTGTGTACTGGAATGAGCAATGTTTAAATATTAAACTAGCACTAGGGGCGCTATTGCCGCTTGCATTAGTAGGAAAAGGGGAGAATGTGGCGAGAAGCGAGCTGCAATTGCTCTACCATGAGCCTCCCAGACATGCTTAATGGGTGGAAATCTGGCAGACTATTCCACCCTCTATTTATTTTCAGTCATGAGGTATTAGTTAACTACCTGAGCCTTGCATGAATTAACTTTATCGTCCATAAAAATTAATAGGGGACCTCCCCAGTGAAGTGCCTCACACGGGGCTTTAAGAACTCATCCCTATACCACAGAACAGTAGAGGTGTGTTCCTGAAAGACGTGCAACTGTGAATCCGTCCAAAATCACGTCATAAGACCACTCACTCCGTAGTGGTCCATTTTATGATGTTAGATGGATGGTACCAGGTCTCTTCTTCGTTTGGGAACTTATCTAGAATCAGTGTTCAAATTGAATTTTGCTTCACTAATAAGGAGAACACAGGCCCATTCCTTCCATGTCCAAGGATGATGTTGCCTGAACCGAGTCAAGTAGTCAGAAAGGCTCTTGTGTGACCACATAAAGATTCTGCCTCATTAAAAGCTTCCCAGTTTGGCACGAACGCCACACGGGCAACACTTTTTTCTACTCTAATCTTCTAATTTGCCTGTATGTTTTGCTCGTTTAGTGTGCAATGTTTCTAACAGATGTCTCTAATAATCGAGTAAAGTTAGGGTTAAAAAATGTCTAAACCGATTTCAAGGTTAGGTTTTACCGCATCCTTTTAGACTAGATAAGGCGGGAAATTTCTTTTTACTAGATCGGTGTACCGTAAACTATGAACACTATTTCTTTTAAATTTGGAGCTTAAAATAGAAGAAAACTGAGCTATTATGAGAGACTCCTAACAGAAAATAATTCTGGCACTGACTCAGGTAGTGAGTCTAAAATTTCTGTAAATGATTCTCGAAGTAATGCAAATTTGTTATCGGACTTCTTTTGTGGTGAGATAGAATTGATCAGCATATCTCAAATTACCTAATAACAAAAAAGGCAAGAAATAAAAAAAATATTCTTCCATCTTTTAGAATACATCATTGTGGACTACTTTCGTTTTATATCAGAAACTGGGAGGAAAATTATCTCATTTGAATTTCTCTCTCTCTCTCTCGGGCTTGATATTATAGATTTAAAAGATATGGGTTGGTAAATGATAAAAAAGGAAGACCAAGAATTTTGCCCTGTCTTTTACGATTGACAGAAAAAACTTTTTAGAAGTGATTCCTCCCACTGACAAAAAATTGTGACCAACAAGATAGTGTTTTGTGTGTTTGTCGAAAAGAAACGATTTTGGGAAACGGGTTAAAAAAGAAACACGGCATTTTTGCCTCGATTGCGATATTGGACTATACATGTCTCCCTGTTTTAAAATTTACCACACAAAAACAGAATTTTAAGGAATAATTAACTGTAAGTATAATATTATCTTTTTAAATCTAATATACATATTTGTAGAGTGTTCTTTTGAGTTTGCTTATTTCTTCGTGAAAAAGCAAACTTTAAGGAAAAAATATGTTTTTTCAATGGAAATAAAAATTAGCACAATTCTTTAAATTCAATATTTATAACATTTCTGACTGCTGATTTGAGTTTATATAACTGATTTCATCTTAAAAATGCTTAAATAAAGTATGCTTATTTTTTTACATAATATGACAGAAAAAAGAAACTGTTTAGTGGTTAAGCCTTCAATGAAGAGTAGAACTGAACTGAACGCCGCAAAACTGAAGTCCCAGATGCAGAGGAGATCTAAATTGCGAGTTGAATAGTTGTCATCCCTTTATTGTGCCTTCAGGTTGAAGCCAAGTAGAGGTCATCGTGGTTTGTGGTGGCTTTTGTCCTCTGTGTTTTTGATCCGCTGAATATTGCTCCGATTTTCTAAAACTGATTCCATACTATTGAAGTACCATTTTGGGAAGCATTGAGAAATGTTGCTACTAGAGTTTCTTTCCCGGGAAACCATAAGATTTTTGTACTTTTTTTATTCTTGGGAATTATACTTTCTTCCCGGGATTTCCCTGGTATCGCACGGGGCTTGAATTATCTGTGAGGTAGCTATTTTTGACATGACTGTAGATTTCAACCTCAAACATTGTTAGTTGACCCTGCTGTGGCAATTTGCGATCGTTCACCCCGAACTTCTGGACGAAGGAATGTTCGTTACCCCAAATATGGGGTAAGAGTGTGTTATATGAGAACGTTGCGGGTGAGAATTTTTTCCAACTAGCCGTGGGAAGGAGTATCTGTCCAGATAAATTCCTGTCTATCTGCGTATCGAGCTTCGTGAACAAGAAGTATTGGGTTTTTAAAACAATCGCATTTCGTAGCCAACCAGCATTATCTGATCGAAGATCCAAGATCTTTATTTATGTGGATAACGTAAGTACTAATACTGAAAACTATTATTTATTTAATCTTTTTTAAAAAAAATTTCGGATACTTTTTTTTGAGTTATTTAATTGAATTAGCAATTTGAAGAAGGGAATGAGCCCACAAACTGTTTGGAGGAGAATATTTTTGTAAGCAATCTCGCAACTTTTCTTATTTTTTTAAACCTAACTTTCGTGTTAAATTCTTATATTAATATTTAATTATATTTATGTAACAATAATACAACAATTCCATAAACAAGAAATCGGTTATACAAATAAAATATCTTAAATACAATAATTAATATTTTTAACGTACATAATCGATACTTCAGCTGGAAATGAGTTTTTAAGTATTTATTAATATTTATCTCTTTGTTGCAACGTTAGAAAAGTAATTGATTCAGCTTTGATTGGTTAATTTTCAAACGCATCTGAGTCACTAAAGGAACATTAATTTTAGTAATTATTTTTCAATTGTGAATTTCCCCCCGAGATTTTTAATTTACAAAATCTTGAACTGTAAAATATTTTTCCATTCCTGAGTGATAAAAATATCAATTGCTTATGATTTCTGAAATCTTATTTTAAAAAATGAATAATCAATTTATCATATATTTTTTGTATTTTTTAGCTCATTATATAAATAAGAATTAATTTTGGAATTTATATGTACTCTTATTTCTTATAATTATTATTGATTTTATTTAAAAATAACTTGTTTTTGAATTTTTTAAAATTTTGATGTATTTTTGCGAACTTTGGGAACGACAATTACATTCCCGGGAATTGAAAAACTCGGGAAATCAGAAACTCTAGTTCAATGATGGGCAGAGTACGCCGCGGATCCGCCGCGTAGGGTTTATCGACATGGATAGTACATGCCCCGCTACAATTACGTTTTGACGGTCGAGAAGTTTAAAGTGGATTTTACTTAGTAGAATAATAGATGCATAACCTACAGAAGAAGCTGAACTAGCCGCGTGGTTCATGTGTCGCATAATACGGTGTGAAAAGCGTGGTTAAATGAGAGGCGTGGGCGAGTGAACTCAGTTGCCACTCGCCAGCTGTCACTGACCGATCCGCACGTTTTACGTTAATTTTGTCTCTTGTCCTTGCTTGTTCGCGTAACGCTTTACATTCATGAATTTTTGAAAAACAAAAACACCCCTTTTAAGATAATGGAGTATAAAAAAAGAAAAGTCGATTCCGAATATCTGATTCCAAGATTCCGATTGACTGATGAACACCTTTTCGCACTGCTGAAAGTTGCTTCGTCACTGCTTTCGAAAATATTATGGAAAATCAAAAACAATTCCATATGTCTCACACGTCTAACATGTCAGAGTCTTCGAATAAAAATGTTAAAATAAATATTATTTAAGGTAAAAAGTAATTTGTAACATTTGTGTGTAATACTGTAATGTTTTTATAACATTATGATTAAAAGCTTTTTAACACAAAATGCATTTTTTCTATAATTCTGGCCCTCCTCTAGAATTTCTTAAACTTTGTGGTCCCTCATTAAAAAAGTTTGCCCACCACTGCTCTAGTTGCTACCTCCTGTTGAGATTGGTTTTCTGAAATCTCCCAACTATTCGCTGTTATAATTCATCATCCAAGCGTTGCCTTTGTGTCATTGTTTGTAAAAACTTTACAAATAATCAAAAGCTATCAGAAAAACGAGCAAAAATGCGCTCAGAGAAGTGTTTGAAGTTCCTGTTTAGTAAGCCTTTTTGGTTTGCATGAAGAAAATATATTGAGAGAACGAATTTGATTAGATAATTAACTGAAGCATCTTTTTTGTTATATATAAACTTTTAGGAAAAACTGTTCAATAGTATTTGAAAAATCCATGAAAATTTGTTTGACCTTTAACTTTAGCATACCAGTTTATACTACTATATATAAATTTCTGTATTTAAGAAAAAAGGATTATAAAATAAGAAACATAGATAAAATAAAAATTTAAAAATGTATCAGAAATTGAATATGAAAAACGAAAATCTAAGCAAAATATAAACTGTATATTTTAAAATTTTTAGGCTTTTAAATTTTTAAAAAAATTTGCTACCTTTTATATTTTATATTATTTTGTGAGCTTTTTTATTAACATTATGAAAGCTAAAGGGGGGGGGGCGTCACTGGAATTTTATTGATCACCAAACTTGAATCTTTCAAATGCAAAAAATAGGAATAGATGTTTAAGTATAAAATGTTATTCCATTTGGATAAATTGATCTACTTATTAAATGTGTATTTTATTGTTTTTTATGTACAATTTTTATTATTCAGCTCTTTTGGATCATTCAAGAATATAGAAATTATTGAAATTTCAAGGTTAATAAGTACATACTTCCGTTATCTTTACTGTCAGTAGATAAGTTATACGGGCAGGCAACCTTCCAGGAACTGAAATGGTGATAAAAGCGATAAACTTATCATAACTTTACAGTGAATTTTAATTTTAAAAGTATAATGTTTGGTTATTAAACTTTTATTTACTCATTGAAAACATTTTTTTGTTAATTTAGCGTTTATATTTTAACTAATCTAAACTACTTTATTAAATATAATATTTATCATAATAATATTTAATATAATTTAACAATCTTAAAAACTTATACGTAGCATAATTAATTTATGCTATATACTTTTTAATGTACAGTTATTTGTTAATAAAATTTGCTAGATAGTTTTGAAATTCCATAATACAATGAATCGGGAAAAAAGAACAACGGCTGAGCATTAATATAAACAAATACAGAAAAAATACATAATATCCAATTTCTAAATTGGATTTATTTACTAAATAGGAAAATATTTCTCTGAGAAATAATGTTTTTCTTTTCGAGTTGCTTTTTTCTTTTCTTAAAATTTTTATTACTTGAAAATTATCAGTTTTGGCATGTGGGTATTTTATAATATCTATGCAATTGATTCAAAAAAGGTGTTCAAAACTGGTGTATTTAAAAATCTCCAAGATACTATTAATCGCTTGAAGAAAATAGAGAATATGAATGGAAGGCACTGATATGTTACAAAATATTGTGATTTATGTTAACAAAAAAATAGTTGATATTTTAAGAATGCTAAGTATTTTGGTAAATAAAATTTTAGTAAGTAAAATATTCATATTTAAGGAAATTTTAGGGAATCATTAACAAGTTTTGACAGTTTCCCTGCATGATTTAAGGGCCTACAACAGCAGATTACAAACTGAAAATTTTTACATCTGCGTCATGTCATCGGATGTGTGGTAGGCGTACTTCTTTTGTATAGAATCTGGCAATAAAGAGGAGAAATTGTCTTGAAATATCCCCTTTATTGTCCAGAAAAGAAAATAAGTAAAAAGAAACTTTATGATCCTTTTTCATTTTTCTTGGTAAGTATAGCATTTATACCATTTTTGATCATTTTCAGTATTTCTTCTAAATTTTCTCATGAGAAACCTTAATTGCTATTATTTCTAAAATATGCATAAATGGAATTTAAGGAAACCGCAAGTAAACATTTACAGTTAAATGTGTAAAGTAAATTGCAGGGAGTTTGTAAGTGGGGTCTGTAATGAGTTTATAAAAAAGTTTTTTTTTTGTCACTTTGAAATGTTGAATTATTCATATCGAAAATAATACAAAATCATCGTAAGGATACAAAAATTTATGTAGAATTAGACTTTTTTTAATGAGCACTTATAAAGAAGTCGGAGAAAATATACGAAAAGCCATTTAAACATTAGATAGTTCATGTATTTATCCTATATTTGTAGATATTTTCGTTGGCGATGTGTAGGGAAACCTAGCATAGTTTAGAATAAATCGTTTATCTGATTCGTTAAGGTGACGGTCTGTCGGTTAGATGGAATTAGAGTTGTAAAAATGCTAATGTTTCTGTACATCTTAATGTACCTCATAAGGTGGTCCAATGACTGTGGGAAATTTAAATCTTAATATTTGTGTCTAGAGAACTTTTTACATTTTGACCTGTGAACTATAATACCTACAAAAGATCTTTTTCTAACTCTTCTTCTTCGGGAGGAGGAGAAACACTTCTGATCCTCAGTAGCGAATCATTTTGTCCCATCAGAAATATAAATCTTTGCTACTACGACGCGAATATGCCTTCAAAATACAGGTCTCTACAGAAAAGATCTGTTGTGTATGTCTCCCTGAAATAACGAAAGAGAAAGATGTTGAACAATATAACGCGTTTTCTGGACCAGACATCATTGAGCCTCCACACGCTTTACAGATGGTTTAGTAGATTCACTTTGAAGAACGATTCTAGTCGTCTGCTGATATAGAGGGAACAACGCACCAGATATAACCACGCAACATTATTGAAAGCACAGTTACGTAGGGGGTGGAATCACGGGGCTTAAGAGATCTCTTTCGGTAGTTCATATTGACTTACATTTTAATGTGGAGGTACTCTGAGTAGTGTGAGATAACTGGGCGAGATCCTTGATTCATATGTCCACTCATATGCCACTTCTACACGTTATGAACTAATTTTGAGACGGATAACAATGCGCGACCTTACCTAGCTGTGTTTCTCATGGTTATCTTGAGAACTTCTTTTTGAAGCGAATGAAATGGGCAGCTCATTCTGCAGAACTGAATCTGATAGAAAATATTTGGAACTACCTTGTTATAGAATGTTGCTGCTTTATGTCCTTCTCCTAGGTCTTTATATGAGATGAAACAAAAAGTAAATATATTCTGGTCTTCATTTACAGTTTCAGATTCTGATTAAATTTGCAACAAATTAAGTACGATTCAATGCATTGCAGTTAAAGGTGGACGCATTCTTTATTGAAAAATCCTTTTTTGTAACAATTATTCAATTTTTTCTCACATAA
The DNA here is from genome assembly GCA_019973975.1 of Trichonephila clavata. Lineage (NCBI taxonomy): Eukaryota > Metazoa > Arthropoda > Arachnida > Araneae > Nephilidae > Trichonephila > Trichonephila clavata. The sequence continues at coordinate 52,825 of BMAO01026714.1, forward strand.
AATTGTTAACTGGAATGTACTTCTTTTTCCTAGATTGGACTTTTCCGCCAAGAGTGTTTTTGTGTTGCTTTATGTTTGGGTTATCTCTGCAGTTTTCTTCAATGTATTCAATAAAGAATGCAATGCAGAAATTTGCTATTTTGTTTTGCTGTTCTTAATTCTATGTTTATTCACGTTTAAAATTAGACACTAAAAACAAATTGCACCACCTTAACTTTTGAGGTCATTCTATATATGTGGGATTTGCATATCCAAAATCTCTGGCATTGCATATAACGATGGTGCTGAACAGGGGCGTAGCTACCGCCGTATCAGCCTTATGAATGATACGGGGCTCTAAGCTACAGGGGCCCCAACATGCGCATCTACAGCCCCACTAACTGAGTATTCATGTCTAAAAGAGGGGCCCGAAGGAATTTTTATACAGGACAGAATAAAAACTAGCTACGCCAGTGGTTCTGAACCACGTAAGGGAATATTTAACGAGAAAGAGGCCGAGTTATGCGAATTATGCCAAAGAATAATAATAGCGATGACTAATCTATCGTTTATCTTTCCGTTTTATAATGTCTTTATGTGTTAAAAACATCTAAATATATCTTCTCCTGTCTCTCTATACAACTAAGAGTTTAAGAGGCCTATAACTCAGAAGTGAGATCATAATTCGGTACTGGATGGATATAATTATAAATTTTTGTACTAGAATTTGTAGTAAAGGTATGCAAGAGATGCGTGTGGTTACTATGTGTTAAAAAGCGTTCAAAACTAGATCTTATTTTGGTGTCTAAGTATTACTATTTCCGAATCAGACTATTTCAAGTATTAAATAAAGGGGAATTTTCGATACGATATGAAAAGTAGAAAAGAGGAAGATAAAGAGTCATTAAAGAAGACACGGCTTCAGAGATGGTGAATGATATTTAGTTATTTTCTTTTGTTTTTATTTTTCGCTTTTCACAATTATTTTTCTATAATGAGGCTTACATGCTTGGCCCATGGGATTCTTTTAAAAGGAATTTGATGATTTAAATTAAGGCAGGGAGGACACCTCATGTTAAGATAGCCGAATACCTCTGTGACAATTAAATAATCGGATTAGTCAAAGAAAAATTAGCTTTAATGTACAAATACCTTTTATTCCCTTTCTATACATCTTTCCTATCAATACATAGCTGGAATTTAAGGCAGTATGTTGTGGCTCATTGACTGTCACCATTTTTAGTAAGTATGACGTTTTTGACTTCCCCTCATGTACAGATTGAAATGTGTTCCCTTCAATTCATTTTTCATTTTAAGAAGCAGGTTAAATTTGTATGGAGCGAGATCTCGTGAGTACGGTGGATTCTCTAACACAGAAATACGTTTGTCCGCCAAAAACTGTTTTACAGAGAGCCTAATGGGCACTGGGAGGTTGTCTTGATCAAGTTTTTCGGTATCAGTTTTGCTCAAACTTTCACCATAAGCAAATTACCGATCAATTTTTTTCTTATTGTCTCTCTGTCGATGTTTATAATATCTGACATAATCCAAACATTCAAACGTCGGTCTTTTCGCACGATTTCATTAATTTATAAAAAGTTTCCATTAGTTCTTTATATGACTCAGGTTGACCAGAACGTTTATCATCTTCTAAAGCCTCCGGACATTCCGAAAATCTTTTGTACCACTAAAAAATTTGACCACGTGAAATACTGTTATCTCCAAACACTTCTTTTAACACAACTTAAAACAATAAGTTGAAGTTTTTTTTTATTTCACGCGGAATTTCAAATGTATGCGCAGCCGGATTTTTAAGTTTATCATGATCGCGGCGCTTCAACACTACAATGTCTTACTCAAACAAGGATGAAAAACAAACTGAAAACTAGACAGAGGAATGGAATAACGTGCCACCATTTTCAGAAGGTATCAAGGTCTACTATATTCCATTCCCACTCCCTGACACCATGCCTAATGGCTAGGGCATGCGCAGCCCGAGAATTTATTTGTCGCACCTTGTTTGTAGGATTTTCATATTCCAAACCACTGCTATTTCAAACACAATAGAACGTCGTTTACCCGAACGTTTATTATCCGGAGCGTCAAATATCCGAACCAAAGTCCGGATACGTTTTCGAACAGTGCAATGCTCAACAGTTGTTTCGTATGAGGCAGAAAGTGATGGGAAAACCCAAGGTGAGGGATATTTGGGGAATTTCAGCTGTGTGATTTGGTAAACATCTGCGCGGAATATTAGGTCAGTTTGTTTCCAAGAGAAGGAGTGTATACGTGCTCTTTTGTTGAGTTTTGTTGATGTAGAAACCTGGATGGCAGTCGATGCGGAAGATCGTGGATTTCAAATGCTAAATGACGACGAAATTGTAACTTCCGTGCAAGAAGAATCCGACCCTGACGAAGATGAAACGGATGAAGACGAGGACAACAACAACGAAAGTAGCAGGGGTCCATCAAATGCTGACGCGGTTCCTGCGTTAGAGACAGCCCTGGAGTGGTACGAACAACAGAGTGCTGTTCTACTTAACTACTGCTGCTCAAGAGAATCAGAGACCTTGCATTGAAAAAACAAAGGTGTATAATTGTACAGCGAAAAATAAGTGATTATTTCCCCCAATCAAGGTAAAACTGCAACATTTTGCTGTTCTTCAGGCACGTTTCCCGCGTGTGATGATTTTAATATTTGTATAGTGTCTAGTATCATATACTGCATGGATCACATTCGGTTATCTGAACAAGCGCGTATCCGAACGGTGTCCGGTCCCAATTGATTTGGATAAACGACGTTCTACAGCAATGCAGAGAGTGCTGGTGCAGAGCCCCACGAGTGAATATGTAATCGGGAAAGAAGTGAAGAGAAAATAGAGAAAGAGAGTTAATTAAACAAACTACAACAATGACCGATCTACGATTTAACTTTCCGTTAGTAAACGTCTATGCGTTAGACCCTAACGAAATACGATGTGTGTAAAAACTTCTTATCTTTTTCTCTCTCTAAATATATATACATACATGTGTACATAAAGAGAAAGAGAATTACGCTACATGGGGGGACATAGTTGAAGTTCAATATAAGCAAATAGTTGAAAAAAGTTGTTCAAAAAAAAATTAAAATCTTTCTCCTTTATTTATCTACAAGTTTTTGAAAAAAGATTTTGGTAAAACAGAATGTCACGAACTTTATATAAAAATTATATATAAGTTGAATATTTACCCAACAATTCAAATATAAAATGATTCTTTCTTTTTCATGAATGAATGCGCAATTATTTTGGAATATAAATTTAACGATGACTCACAGTTGTGGTATTCCTTCTGATTTTTGTTTTGTTCTGAATTAAATAAAACATAATTAAAACAACTTTAAGCTGTATTACTGCAAAAATATAAAACTTTAAGGAAATCATTTGATACTCTTTTGAACATTTTCATTGCATGTAAAAATGTTAAATATTTTATTTTTAATTGTTTTAGAATTTCTTAAAGCAATGGGTCATGATAGGGTCACTCATAAAAGCCTGCTGAACCACAGGTTGAGTATCATGGATTTTGATCGCATATACTTTTGTAAAAAAATAATTTAATAGTTCATAGCTTAGTTTGTTTTAATTCTTACACGCCATGTATCTTATACTTTTTAATAAAATATAAAAATTTTAACTTACTTGAGATGCATTAATCTTAATTATTTTGTTTGGTTTTTGATAGTTAGGAAAAAAAAAATGTTTTAAATTATTTGAAGGAGTTTTCCAGGAAATTATTATTTTCAAAAATATTTGTGTTATATATTGTTTGTTTGCATCAGAAACTTCACTTCAAAATTACATTTCTCTAACAACATGCATTTTCCTTTAATTGGCTAACTCTATGTTATCTGTTTCACAAGAATTCGTCTATATTTATGTGACAATCTCTTGAACGAAGCCCATTAGTAAATTATAATCTAAATATACTGAAGAAAATATAGAACTTAAAGCCATAAATTAGTTTTTAAAAGTTTTTAACTGATTAAATTATTTACGTAATATATAACGAAATTTTTCCAAGAGAAAGATTATTTTTGTTAATTACAATTTGAGGATAAATACAAGTATGTTATATATATATCATCATCATATCAGACAGCCCCTTGTAGACCAGTGCCTTCCTTTGAAGTTACCTTCACAGGGACCTCTCATTCACCTTCGTTCTTCAAGTTCTCTTACTTATAATCTTCAAGTTTTATTCCACTGAGTTCGTCCATCTCTGCCCCGGTCTTCCACGCTTCCGAATCCCAGTAATCTTGAATTGTTGTATCTCGTTAACAACATTATTATCTGGTAATCGTATTATATGGGCCATAGTTCATTCTATTTATTTTTATGTGTGTAATAATGTCGGGTTGTTTATAAATTCTATATAATTCAAAATTGTATTTTCTTCTCCAGCTATGGTTTTCGTTTACACTTCTCACTCTGAAGTATTTTTCTCTCAAAGGATGCTATTTGATTTTCTTCCAGTTTTGTTATTGCCCAAGTCTCAGATGCATATGTCAGAACTGGTCTAATAAGGATTTTGTAAATTAAAAATGTTGTGTTCCTTGAAAGAAATTTAGATTTTAAAAACCTTGTTGTATATATACACTGGTGTCCAAAAGTTAAGCATAAATCGTAAAATGCGAAAAACATGGAGTAAATATTCGTAAAATTATTCCAAATTTCTTGCGGATATTAATTGGGTGAATAAGAAACACTGAGTCTATGCAAACTTTTCAGTCGACTACGTCTGCGCGAAACACTGGCGCATGTCGAAACGCGGAGAAACCGATTCACGCAGCATAGGCAGTTCAAACAAGTTTCGTGCAACTGCTGTGCGAAGGAACGTTGTTAACCATCAAACAAGGTGAATGATGCGGTGTTTACGAAGGAAGAATCGTTGGAATGCTGGAATCCTCACGATCACAAACCGAAGTGTCTCGAATTCTGAATGTGGACCAGTCTGTGATCTCAAGACTGTGGCAGAGGTTTCAAAGAACGGGAGATGTTACCCGAAAACCAGTATCAGATCGATCAAGAGTCAAAACCCCTCGCCAAGACCGATATCTGGTAATAAGGGCGCGACGTCAGAGGGGCAGTACTGCCAGAGCAGTGGGTTCGGCGCTCACAGTCGCCACATGAATACAAATTTCGAGACAAACTGTTTACAGGAGACTCAGTCATGCTGGCCTGTATGCCAGAAGACCAGCAGTTTGTATTCCCCTCACGTCTGCGCATAAACGCGCCCGTTTGGACTGGAGTTTGAAACTTCAACATTGGAGTGTGGGAAAGTGGGCCAATGTGATGTTCAGTGACGAGTCCCAGTTTCGTGTGAGTAGTGATTCTCGGCGGGTAACGATATGGAGAGAACGTGGAACACGTTTCGAACCAAGAAACATAACGGAAAGACATCATTTTCCATCAAGGCGAGTAATGGTATGGGCTGGCATCATGATGGACGGCCCCACAGACCTCCATTTCTTTGACACGGGGTCTGTGACTGCTCAAAGATACAGAGACGAAGTTCTTGAGCCTTATGTTTGCTTGTTTCGATATGCTGTCGGTCCTGACTTGATATTCATGGATGATAAGGCGCCAAGTCAGCGAGCGGTGCTGATTGATGACTTCCTTGAAAAGGAAAACATCTAGCGCATGTCGTGGCCTGCGAACTCCCCTGATTTAAATCCTATCGAGCATGTATGAGATATGCTCGGGAGACAAATTGCTGCCCTTTCGCAACCACCAAGCTCCGTTGCAGAACTGAAGAAAGCTCTCCAAGAAGCTTGGAACCGTTTGAGCCCACAACTCATTCATCATCTCATAGCAAGTATGGTAAATCGCTGTGCAGCGTGCCGGGCTGTCAGAGGTGACCACACGCTTTATTAAACTGCAGCATCAGTATTTTATTTAATGTTTTCTTTTATTTTTTCTTTAAAGTGTGAATCCTTGCTATACTCAGTATTCTTTCAAACTGCTACTTTGGATAATAAAATTAATTATTATCATTCTTTTGATTTGCTTCCTTATTTTATTACCATTTTACACTCGCGTATCACGTTTCCTGCCATTCTGATTTACAGTTCCTTCTTTATTCACATAATTATCAACTATGCTTAGCTTTTGGACACCAGTGTATATACAGGGTGTTTCATAAATGTTGGGAGTAACTTTAAGAGGTGATAGTACACATCAAGACGAGTAATAGTAAATAGGAAACCAAGTGTCCCAAACGTCTTCCGAAGGAGAAAGGAACCATCAAAGTTTAGGGTCCTAAATTTCAAATGATGATAAAAAACGGGAAAATGGATCGATTCATTTGCGGTTTTCACTAAAATCATTCTTTAAATTAGTATTTTCATTAAAAAAAGTTTTAAAGGCAAAGTTAAAAAAATGCCGTTAGAGGGCGCTCTAGACTTTGGAGTACCGAACAACTACCTTTTACCAGTATTTTTTTTATTTTGTTAAATGTTTACAAAAGCTTAGATTTTAACTTGAATTTTGAGCGCAAAATTGAAACCATCGGGAGCGGTTAAGTGGCGCAAATGTAACCGCGTTTAGGGAGGAAAAATTGAATGCTCGTATGTAATGATCAAAATAAAAAACGATAAAGCAAACTTTAAGAGGCGATAGTACAACATAAAAACAATCAACTTCGATTAGAAAATGCATGATTTGAATTCAAACGCAAACGTGCTAGAGCATCTTCAAATTTTATCCATGCAAGCGTTTTAGCTGCAAGATTCTGGAAGAAGAACATGAAATTGTGATATGGGGAAGAAGAAGAACGCATATGCAAATTGTTATTAAGATAAAAGCCATTGACCCGATGTGCAAGTGCAAATCACGGAACAAACGTAACGAAAGATGTTGCCCTTCACTAATCAAGAAAAGGCTGATATGCACTTCATCTACGGAACTGCAAATGGGAATAGTGCAGAGGCGCGA
>BMAO01026715.1:0-37880 GCA_019973975.1 Trichonephila clavata
GAGAGAAAAAATTTCTCTTACCTCAGTCTCAAATGTAGGCTCCCCTTTCTGCGACTAGTGATAAAGAAATTTATAACTCTCATTTTTGAGTTTTCGACCACGGCATTTTTGCACTGTAAAGAAGGATTCCTCAGTTCATCACTGGATCAACAGGCAGAAAGATGAAATTTTTAGGACTGGAAAAAATCATACATTTCGAGAATATTGAATAGTTTTCCAAAGTTTGATTGCATTATTTTTTATGTAGATATAAAAATGCAGTAAAATATATTAATTAATTTAACCGCGGAAAAATTGACTCTTATATTAGGGACATCTAAAACCCACTATATTGAAAATATCAAAGAAGCTACATTTTACTAAACATTTTTTAAAGTTTTATAAAATTAATATTTTTCCGGAAAAACAAAGGGAAAATATAATGCGGGTACCATTATGTAAAAAGTCTCTCAAATTTAAAATATATGAATGTTCAAAAAGTTATGATTAATGCATACAAAAAAAAGACAATTTAATATAAATAATGCTTATGTGGTATTAAGATCAACTGAAAGTATAACAGTTTCAACTCAAATCGACAAATGTTAAGAATAAAACTTAACTGAGACATATGGTGCAACTTATGTTTATTACTTCTAATTGTAATTTCCTTTTCTTTCACTTATCTATACAAAGATCTCCTTTTGCAACTGTAAATTATCCCCAAATAAGCTTTATGCACCATGCACACCATAAAATTGCATTTCTTGATACATTTTATAGATAAAGTAATCGATATTGAGTTACATTAAGCCATTCATAATCTTAAATATGAGCTATGAGAAAAATGTGTGGTAAACACTTAACACTTTTAGGGTAGTTATCATTAGTCTGTTTAATGTAATATCTGAAAATTTAGTTTTCCTTGATTATTATTTTAATATTAATGGATTGTCGATGCTTTGCACTATTTAAAGAAAAATAATTTGCATGATACAATGAATTAAAAAAATAAAGACGTTAATGTGACGGAAGATTACTGAAGAATACACAAACTTTAAAACTAAATTGTAATATTAGTTTCAAGGATCTAGAAAATTAACCGCATTATAAAAGACAATGTTGTTATAATGAATATTTTATTATACTTTAATTAGATTATTTAATCTAGTTTTCCCTGTCAAAATAAAAACCTATTCATTAAAAACTAACTGCATGTTATACTGCTCGTTTGCCAAGACTTTTATAAATTAATCTAATTTTATTTAATATGTTTGATAATTTAAAATAGAGATTATTGTTCTAAAAACAAAACAACCACCTCATTGTGCTTTAAGTAAAGTTATTTCCTCTGTATACGCACTATACTACTCCATAAATTTTTTTTTATTATAACAGGGATTTACTCGGCAGCAATTTCCACAAGTCATTTATACTTTTACCGTTTCAGTTCCATTTGTAAATCCCTTGCTCTATGAAAGAAATAACAGTTGAAAATAAACATCCTTTCAAATTACTTTGATAGATATTTCAAATATAATTAGTCATCATAATCAAAATTATTGAAGACAAAAATGAATGTGAGATAGAATTGCAGAATACCAGGACCACTCTTAAAGAGCAATCGTGGAATGGCATGCGAAATGGCGTGGAATTCGAAATAAAGTTAAAATACTAAAAAAAAAACTTGACCAATAATTCAGCGCTAGTAAGTGACATGCATGCAATCGATGGCATAACACATATTGAACAAACGTCTACTTCAAATTTATAAAAATAAGAAAAAATGGACAGAAAATGTTATGAATATGTCTTCGTATCGATTACTACTGACGAGTAGATTTGGGTTCAAATATAACCGATTGAATACGTCAAGGTTGGTAGTTTTCAAGTTTATTTATAAAAACGGACTTTTTTCAGATTATTTTCCTTACACACTCTTTAACAAGAAAAACAGATGCGCCAAGTAGTTTCCCGGGCTGTAATGAACTTTTCGTAAGCAAAAGCATTTGGACCGATATGCAAATTATTAGAATTTGGTGTCCCATGAATAAATAGCGGGACTTTCAGTGCATCGGAACTGCGCGTTCAGCAGGTGTATAAAAGTAATGATTCTCAATTTTATGCCTGTTAAAATTTCCATTGCTTTCGATTGCGATATCTAACACCTGATCCAACAATGCCTAACCAAAGTATTCGTGAACAGTGCGAGCAGATGTCAGAGTTTGAAGGGGTCATTCATTAGATTAAAGAGGTGGTTGTCCAAATCGGAGAATCTCTCGACATCTAGGTTGAAGTGATGCGGCGATGAGACGTTGCTGGCAAGAGCAGCTCATCAACAGAAGATTTCAGCTTAAGAACAGCAGCTGCTGACAGAGAGCCAAAACAGGGAGCGAAGACAGAATGATTGCCACAATAGCTCTCACAGCTCTGGATTCATGGCTATCAACTATCCACTATATTGTACGTACACATGTGTCGACCATAATCCTCCAAAAACGGTTTAAAGAAAGGATTTATACTTGCGCCGATCATTAGGCCTGTACACCATCAAGACCACGTCTGTAGTGATGCCGGACTCGACCAACGAAGAACTACAACGAATGAGGATATCCCGTTTCCCACTCTACCTTGATGACAGACGCAGACGTGTCTGTAGACGTCCAGGATAGCGTGGGGATCCTGCCCTGACAAGCAAACGACCCAGAGGCACAAAACAGGACGTTATGTTATGAGATGCCATCTAGTTGATAGCTTTAACCTTTTAGTAGTTTTTTTATGTTACACAGACAGCAAAGCGGACGTTGAAGACATCGTACGACCATTTCCTTTCAGCACTCAGGACATACTTTTCAACACCATAATGCTCAGCGCATGTGACACGTTTGCTATGGATTGTCCTCAAGATTGCCTTACACTTCTTTGGTCAGCTATCTAATATCTCTCTCTATCATAGAACACTTTAGAAGTTTTGAAATGTTGCTTACAGTCCTCTAGGAATGCTGACGATTTAGCTCAACTGTTAGAGAATATTTGTTACGAAATTCCACCAAGACCACATCCGGAATATTGATTAGTCGATTCCTTTCTGATTGACAGTTAGCATCCAGGCCAGACATGGACCAGTGAATCTTTCACTTCCTCCATTTGTAACAGTTGAACTCTGATTTAATCTTTCAATTGTTCGGAAACTGTAATCGTCTGTGTTTTTATATATGTTCTTCACATCCACCAATTTTTATTGTAATCGAAAAATTCCTTTTAGGGGTGCGCAGTTTTTTCCGCCACCAATATAAAGTGTATATTTATTGAACTGTTCTAAGTAAACCAATTTCCTTCCACCTGTGAAGGAATCGAGAGCTTTGTCTGATAAACAATTCTTTTAAAACGATTATTTAACGATTATCAAACCGATACATTTCAACATTAGATTTATGGATGTGTATGTACCAGATGACCAAGAAGTCCACTAACACTTCAAATTCGATAATAGGAAAACTAAAGCAATAATTTGTTAAACTTTCTTAGAAATGAACGATGTTCTTCATGACCAATGTTCAACACGTCGTTCGTCATTCCTCAACAATACCTGTAGTCTAGGTACAACGTTGAAAACACATTGTACAGTATATCCCTATGTATGGTGAGAGACTGCTGTCGGATACTCGTTCTTTAACCCTTTAAGCGTTCCAAACGTCTTTTTCTGCCATCCTGAGTTGCTTCAAAAACGCACCACACGTTTTTTCCTGTAAGACCGGGGACTCACCAAAAATGCACCAAACGTGTTTTTTCCTCCTCAAGTAACACCTTCGAAAGTGTTAGAGACGTCTTTTTCCGAATTCCTTTCCCCCCTTTAAAGGCGTAACATCTTGAAGGATAATTAGTGAGGGTTGGGGTGACACAATGGACTCTGACAGGAAGTTTTATGGCATGCGGGGAACCCCGTTCTTCCCCTGCAGCAATCGTAAAAAATCTGGGAAGAATTTAAAACCTCCAGAGCGTACGGACTATCAGTTAAAGTTTGCAAGTAAACTTGACTTGAAATTTTTTTGGGTTTGAATTAAATAAATTCTTTGATGTAGTTTTCACGATCTAAGCATTTTTATAAATATTTCATTTAAATCATTTTTTAAGTTCCATCACATAAGTAATATAGATGATATACTCACTTTTGATTTAATATTAATTTGAAATTCAACGAATTGGGATGGAAAAGGGTAGCTTGACAAAATCACATTTTTTCTTTACCTTAAAATTCTCAAGTAGAATTAAGTTTTTTTATAATGTATCTCTAAAAATATCTATGATATATCTATATTTAAATTCAAAGTATATATCAAAACAATGAGGATAATTTACAGTTTCGTTTTTCTTATTTTAATTAATACTTCTAAGTTTTTTTTAAAGGAATTATTTCGTTTGTGTCAAAAATTTATAAAAAAAAAAGGTTCAAAATTTAAAACCTGTTAAACTTTTAAAATTCTAAACATGAATAATTTTCAAGTTTCTGTACAACAGAACTTGCAAAAATTTTGTACGCATTGATAAAAATAACAACAAAAAAAACCTATTTAAATCCTTTAGTTTTTCATAATATCAAAGCCAGGTGTTCAGAGTATCTTACATACAATCCCTAGTTTTGTATTGTTTAGATAACGAATTATAATCGAATTTTTAATGTCTGAACTTCAGTTTCCTTCATAGAGAATGGAACAACAAGCTCAAATTTTTAAGCTTGAATCTTCGGGCAAAGAGAAATGAAAAGCACCTGGACAAATTTACAGTTGACATTTGCGCCAATAAATAAATATAAAGATCCATTTTAAATTCAAGTTAAAAAAATATCTATTTATGCGAAATCTCTTATCATTTAGGTTCTATTATAGAGGTTGGCCGAAGAACAAGTAATTAAAATTTGGACATTTTTTGTAATCTTAACCATACAAAACCAGGAAATTTATATTAGCTGCACTGAAATTCTGCATTTGAATTTCGAAAAATATATTTATGTATGTATCTTGCGTACGCAGTTGAAAAATATTTACCATAAATACTAATAATTATTTGGATATTTAAAATTTTAAATTGAATTTTTAATATATTCCACTTCTAATATTTTTTCATTTATTCCGTAAATTTCATACAATTTGGTTGAGTGAGTGAGTGAATATTAACGTCGCTCTGTTCAGCTACTCGAGAACTTTTGGCGACGAACCTCGTCATTTTGAACCATGGTCAAGTGACGAGGATGACACCTGTGCTAGCACCTCTCTCCTTATCCTAACTACCACACCACACCAACAGAGGGACGTTTCAGCTCTCGACAGATTGAACGTGCATCGCTCCCCTACACGGTGGGTCTTCAGTGGTAATGGGCTCGAACTCATGATACGCCAGCCACGAGTCCGTTACCTCGAAAAGGTTTACCTGTTTCATTAAAAAGTTCTAAAGTGAAGAAAGTGGAAATTATGGCCTTCCAAAAGGGAAAAATGTGTGTTTTGAAGTACAAGGATAAAAAACCCCTGCATATGATTAGCCTTTTTCATAACGGTGATATGATGGAAGTGAAAGCTAAGAAACGGGATTCTGTGGAAATGAAACCAAAAGCAGCGGTGTTTTATAATACCACCATGGGTGGTGTTGATAGATCAGACCAGTGTCTATCCTACTATCCTGTTGCCCGAAATCAACAAAGGAAATACTACAAGAAGATTTTTCCACATTTGTTAAATCAAATTGTGTGGAATTCCATCACTATCTATAAAAAAAATGGCGGTATTTTAAATCATATTGGTTTTCGAATGAAACTGATTGAACGATTGATAGAAGAAGGAAGCAGTAATTCCGATTCTCGAAACTTTGTTACCTCTGAAATTTCTGAAAATGTAGTCCGTTTAATTGGAAGGCATAAATGGAAATATGTGCTTCATAATGGCTTCATATGTGGAAAGTGACTCTTCAAGAAAAAACAAACCACCACGAAAATGTGTCGTATTCAACCTTAAGAAAAATGATAACGGAAAACGCATTCGAAGAGAAACACGTTTTGAATGTAAAGACTGTAATGTTGGACTGTGTGCAGCGCCGTGTTTCGAAAAATATCACACTGTGACAGTGCTATAAACGACGTATATCAATCAATCAATGACGTATCTATCAATGTATACAAAAATCTTTTTTCTTAAAATTAACGGTTTAAAAATAATGTTTTGAACAAATATATTTGTTTTTGCCCTCTATATGCATATGTACACTTCTAGCTTCAGTAATGTACAATTGTTTAGATAAACTTTTGGCTTTGTAAAAGGTATTTTGCTTTGACTAAACATTTTATAGCAAATTTTAATAATATTTTGTATACTTCTTTGATAATTTTTGCTATTTATACCTGTTTAAATTATTATTTATAAAAGTTTCTTTGCAATTGTTTGTAAATTGAACAAAACCTTTTCTTACACAATTATGTATATATGAGGATGAATTCTGATTTATTTTATATTCAGTAAATACAAAAAATTTTGTAAATTGCTTTTTCTTTGCAAATTTATTTGTTTTAAAGCATGCATATTTAAATAATGAAATTTCTAACTATCCAAATTATGTCGGGTTTTTTCTCCATTAAAGGCTTTTAAGATTTTAGAAATCATCTTGTAATTATTCATTATATATTTAATAAGGAAAAATATTTCCATATATAAATAAATTTTTGGTCCCGTAAGTATATAATTTTTTTTAGTTACAGTTTGTAAAATGTATTGGAATTAGTAGTGGAACCGGAGTTTTACAAATTATGATTGTTTTTGACTACACTAAGTTATATATTTATATTTCATTCTTTTTACATTATGAGTAGAAGTCATAAACAGTTTTATAACAGTAAAATAAATTTTTGTTTTATATTCAAATTATACTATTATATTGATTCTGAAAATAATAAGTTAGTTTGACAAGCCATTATTTAACAATTTTAAAGCATTGAACATTTTTGAAGTTTTTTAAAACTTTTATAAAATACTAAATTATTAAAAATATTTAATTATTGTAAATGATTTATATTTCTTAGATTATTGGAAACAAAATGTATAGAATTTAAAATCTATTTCTTTGTTGGATTTTAATAATTATTTTTATAGCTAAACCTGGAAAAACACGAAATTTTTCAAATATTAACTATAAGATTTTTTAAAAAACATAACTGGAGCTCCCAGTCCTAAATCCATATGAACTTTTATGGATCATATGTTTGGGAGTATTTACAAGATATTTCAAGATTAGAAAAAAAAGCGTTAGGGATTAGAAAACACATTTTCAAAATTAAAAGTCTGAAAAAAACACATTTATAAAATTTAGAAAGGCAAAAACAAAAACTAATAGTGTCTGTAAAGCTCTAATTTTTAATATGTTATTTTCCAACTTATGTTCTACATCCAAACACTACTTGAAATAATTATGACTGAAAATATCTTTTTTAATTCAAAATATTCTTTTACGCAATATTAATAACATTTGTTACTTTGATAGATTATTCGGTTTCATCTTAACCTAATATTTTCACAGGAGTTTTAAATACACAAAACATTTATACACACAAAATAATAGTGATATAAAGGTAATCCCGAAATCACCAAGTTTGTAAATAATGTCTATTTTTTTCCTTCTAAATCGGTGTAGTTTAGCAAGTTTGGGTTTTTGTTGCATGACTTGAAAATACTAAAGTAGTGCTACAAAATATTTACTATAATGTAGTTTAGACATCAGGGAAATATTTAGTTCTTCCTACAACATTTGTATTCAGAACCTTTACATTTTGAAGTCTAATTGTAACATCATCTGTGAAAGCTGGATTTTAGATTTATAAATTTCAGTCGCGTATTCCTTCCCTTTCAAATGTTATTTCTCACAGAAGCCTGCTTACATTTTTGTCATGGCATTTTCTCAACAGGAAAAAATTAATGAAAACAAAGTAAAAAGCTTTTAAATTATATAAATTATGTGTACAAATAAATATAGTGGTCTTTAAATCAATCTTAATTAAGTAAATGTGAGAGAACTCAAAAGCTTCAAAACATAGCAAACAGAAATGATTTTAGAAATTAAAATCGCAGTTAATACCCATTTCACACGAAAAAGTGGCTTGTGTTCAAAAATATTTTCAATTAATTTAATTTAGAATTGCAAAAATACTTTAAAGTGAATTCAAAACTAAAATCAAATCTCAGAAAACTTAAAATTTCTTAAAACCTAATTGGTTTTCAGGTCTTCTGGAATGTATGCTTTGTCTAAGATCCAGCCTAGAGCCTAGGCTTTTTTTACAGTTTGAAAGTATCCTAAAATGATAAGAGAGAGATCCCAGTTCAATTGGAGCAAGCTTTCCAAATATATGGGCCACAAAATTTTTTAAAAAAAACCTGATGTTTTTGTTATTATGCCTTAAATTTGGAAAAATTCTCGACACTTAAGAGAATATTATTTAAAAACCAAAAATTATAATCCGTTTTTTCCACATGTGTAATTTTTTTACAAAACTACCCAAAATTTTTAATATAATAACATTTCAAAAGCAAAAGGTAGGGTTTTCTTGCAATATAGAATGAGTTATGAGGATGATGAATTTATACTGTTAATATTTAAGAATAAAATAACAATTTGTAAGGTTCTAATCCTGGAATTAAGGATACATCTCTAAATGTTAAAATTGCTTATAAAATTTCTTATATAATTAATTGTCAGTTAATTTTACTTATGTAAAATGTTTTAAGTGTACTGTTTTTAAAAGACAAAATTAATCAGTAATACACACACATCTTTGCAATGACTGAATTGAAAGATGTAGTTACGGATGACAATTTCCCATTTATAAATATATGCGAATATGCATTTAAAGGATGTAATACTAAAGAAACGGAAAGATGAAAATCAAATCTGAATAGAAAATGGGAAGAAACACTTTCGCATTTAACACATTTAAGAAAAATATATTTCCTTATTAAAATTATTGATTGAAAGTGTATTATGTGGTTCCGACACAAATGCTGAAGTGGTGAGAGTATTATTTTATTCTTAGTGCAAGTTGTTATGAAGAGATTTGATTTATGCCGAAAAAATTCATTCAACAGAAAAGTATAAATTTAAGGATTAAAATTTGCATAAATTAAAAGTATTAAAATCTCTTTAATGTTATTTTAAATTAAAAATATAATAAAATGCAGAAAGCCCAGTTTTATTGTACAAACTTCTTCATCGTATATAACAGAGGTTCCCAAACTTTTTTGTCTCATAGACCCCTTGCCATGTTTTTCGGTTTCGGGTAGACCCCTGCCTACCTAATATTAAAATTTTGCAAATTTATCAACTTAAATGTCTTTTTGATAATTGGTGCTACTACTTTCAAAAAATTAAATTTTTAACTGTAATGAAGTATAGTTCTGCGTTTAAAACTTAAGAAGCGCATATAATGAATTAAAATTAAAACAAAATAACTGAACAAATGCTTTTAAAGAGAAGGATGAATCTGGTGTTTCAATAACAAATTTTCAATATTTAATATCAATCTTGTCAGGTTTAACCCTAACCTTCCTTTTTCGTAAGTGCCTACTTCTTTCTTTCTTTTCCTTTCTTTTTTTGTTTTGAGATTGGCAAACTCAGTGAAACTCCCTCTCACAAGGAAAAACACATTTAAAAACTTTCTCATGATATTCCATAATTTGTGACAAATATCAGGTATGTCTTTTTAAAGCCAAAATTACTGACATCCGTTTCTATAAGATCTTCATTAGGACCTATTCTAATCAGTTCCTATTGCAATATGGCACTTTTTTTTTCAAAGCGACTATTTGAAATCATTGTCTACTGCTGTATTACTAAAAAAAAACAATCTCAAATTTAGTTTCAAAATCTGAGTAAGGGCATTTAAATGTTAAACGTAGGTTAAAATGTCCTGACAGACTGTGACAAATTGATAAAATTCGTGACGCTCAATATTATACTTCTTTAGCTTAATTTTGGAAAGAAATGCTGAAATACTCCTTGTATTAATAAAATTTATGTTATCACCTAGTATAGTAGTCACCTTTTATGTTGTTAAACTAACCTCACTAAATTTAGTAAACGCTAAATTGGTAAAATCTGGTTCCCACTGGATCAAATTTTTTTAAAGATTAACGTCATGATCTGGTTTAATGAGAACCACGATCATAGACCCCCATTTACACCTCATGAGCCCCCAAATTATTTTTTTACTCGCGTGGAACTCTTGCAGGCACCTTTGGAATCATTGGTATATAATGATACTACATTTATTCTCATTTTGCTTTTTAAAAAAGATGATCACTTTTACTTTTTTACCTCATATTTTTTTTTAAAAAAAAGAAGAAAAAAACAGGAAAATCGTTTTGCGTTTTCTTAGTCTGATATTCAACAATGATTACAGATTACTTCTGTCTTGATCAAATCGTAATACCAAAATCAAAATGTTTTTTTTTTTTTTAAGTTTTAAAAAGTAATAGGAGAAAAAAATTAATTTTCTTTTGCTTATTAAAAATATTTTTCAACTTTTAACTCGCCATTTCTTTAAATCTTTATTTTTTATCCTTTATTTGCTTGTTACTATGATTCAACAAATTGGATGGTTTCTGTTCGACGTGATGTGGATCCAACGTTCATCACACAATTTTCTCCCAAGAGGCAACAGCTATGAATGAGAAATCTCCCCTTTCCAACAACACAGAAACCGAAAAAGCAATAAAATCGTCCCCAACAAAAGCGCTTTTAGACCTCAAGTACCTTAAATGGGGGAAGGCATAAAACTGTGGTGCATTTTCGAAGCATTTCGCTAAAGTAAACAGGAACCGTTTCGCTACCGCCAGCTTTGAAAAAGTAGACCGCTTTTGAATGAGTTTCAATTAGACCCTCAACCACTCAGAGGGTTAATTTAAGAATTGTTTGCAATTCATAAGTGCCTAAAATATATCCTTTACTTATATCAACGTATTTGCCGACACGCGACGTTCTAGCTCTTAACCTTTTTTCAATTATGTTTAACATTTCCCTAACGAATTCTCATTCGTAATTTCTGCTATTCACAATAAGATTTTTAAGGTGTATAATTTTTAAATCATCCGTTACTTTTTCACGTAATTGTTTTGCAATGTATCTTAGTTCTGCTATTTGACCTTTTCCTAACTAAGCCATTTTCAGACAAAACATTTTTACACGAAAAATATTTCGAGACTCACAATTAGAATGAATGCAATATCACTTTACATTTTTCTTAAGAAAATAATAAAAATTGTAAAATTCAAAATGGTAATCACTAAAAAATAATTTTAAACAAATGTATGCACGAACTTAATTATTAATAGCAAAATTCTTGATACGTATCTAATAATTGAAAAATATTTGCATTACACACTATTTATATAAAAATACTTTCATCAAATTCTACACGAGGATTTTAGCAATAAAAACAAACTAATTTTCATAACAAACAAACAAATTGCAAAATATCATAAATCAAGTTCGATAAAGCACTCTATTCTCACAAAATAGCTAAAATGAGATATTTAACATTCATCTTTTTCCGAAAATTTATTTCTGTTGAAATAGCTATAGATTTTATGGAAAACCTTTCTACGAATCTTTAAGGGGTCTCAGGGGTGTTAACCCTTTTTTTTTCGAATTTTCGAAAAAATATATCTTGTTCTTCATTTTTTTCTGAACATTTGATACTAACCACGTGACAATACCCTAAAAACTTCGAAAGTTATTCAAAAAATTGCAAACAGCAATTTATTCATAACAACTTTTAAATGGACACATGCCATGCCCACTTATTTTTGATTTATGCATAACTTTCATTTTTCTGTTTTTAATAAGCCTCATGAAATATTTTAAGCGCTTGAGTTGATCAGAAGGAAGCCTGCAACTCAACACATTCATTCTGCTGTGTTTTGATTCTGTTGTGTTTACTTTTGCACACGTTTTTTTAAAACACTTATCTAAATCGAAGATATTTGTTGTTTTATACAAATAGCATTTGATTAAATGATACTCTGAAAAGTTCATTGGGCAATCGCCCCAAGAAAAGATTTAGAGGAAATAAATATTTAAGGGTAAGTGACTCACATGTTACAGACATGAAATATACGATGAAGTGTGCAGAAATGAAAAATACAAGTAAGTGTGTCGAAATGAAAATTGCTTCAAAAAAAACTTTCAGGAATTCAGACTTCATTAAAGTCAAATCTTGTTAAGGTAAGTGAAAACTTCAAATGATATCGTATTTTTGATTTTATTTCAACCTTTAGCTCTATTTTCTCAGTATCATGCTGTTTAAAATGTCATAAACCATTAACAATTAATGAAAAATCCACTCGTGGTTTACGTTCGAATTTTGAAATACATTGTAAAAACTGTGGGAGTATTTGTACTTTTTCAAGCTGTGAAAACACTGGGAAAAAAATAATGCTCCAGAAATTAACAGAAGATCTATTTTAGCAATGAGATGCATAGGTCAAGGTTTAGAGTCATTAAAAACCTTTTGTTTTGTAATGAGTCTTCCTAATCCAGTTGAACAAAAATCATATGATGTTATTAATAATAAACTTTCACTTGTTATGAAGGAAGTCGCCGAAGAAAGCATGAACAGGGCAGCTGTCGAAGAAAATTCTTCGTTACCTGATAACATTTTAACGGTAAGTGGTGATGGGACCTGGAAGACGAGAGGACATTCATCGTTGATTGGAGTATGTACTCTAATGGGGCCGAAATAGGTAAGGTTTTGGATAGGGAAGTGTTGTCCTCATTTTGCAAATGAAGCGACAGTTATAAAGGGGTAAAGTTTGGTATCAAGTACAATAAATGGAAAAGAGCGCATAAGATTTCACGTAGAAAAAATTATTCTGGCTCTGCTGGTAAGATGGAGGTTGACGGGATGTTGAGGATTTTTAATCGATCAGAAAAGCTTCACAACCTGAAATATTCGAACTACATAGGAGATGGCGACACAAAAACATTCAATGCCCTTTCTGAAAACAATCCATACGGCGATGACCATATTATTCAGAAAATAGAATGTGTAGGCCATGTGCAAAAGAGAATAGGTACAGGACTTAGGAAGCTTAAATTAGTATATGGTAAGAAGAAATTATCTAATGGTAAAACTATAGGCGGTAAAGGTAGGTTAACTGATAGTTTAATTGATAAGCTTGCGCATTACTATGGTAATGCTATTCGATGCAATTCTACTAGTGTAAAGGGAATGCGGAAAGCCATTTAGGCTGTTTGGGATCATTCTTGCAGCACCGATGATGAACCGATGCACTGGTTTTGTCCTACAAATCCAAATACATGGTGTAAGTATAATGCTGCAATTAATAATAATTTACAAAATTATAAACACAAACCCTCAGTTGCGAAAGCTGTTCGAGATGTAATTAAGCCTGTATTTGCAGACTTATCTCATCTGGCACTCCTGAAGAAATGTTTAGGAGGTAAGACACAGAATCCTAATGAAAGTTTAAATTCATTAATCTGGAAATTTTGTCCGAAGACGATTGATTCCAGCCTTCAGATTGCAGAGATTGCTGCAAATCTAGCAACCAGCATTTTTAATGATGGAAATCATATACTTATTACTATTTTAGAGAAATTTGGCTTAAAAATTAACAAAATTGTTTGTGTGTCCCTGGCTGAACGTGACAATCGTCGAATCTTTACGTCAAGAAAGAGGAGCTTAACATGATCGTTTGAAGCTCGCAGAGCCAAAAAAATTAAAAAGAGTAAGGAAATTGAGCTGTTTGAGCAACAGGAAGGCATATACTATGATCCTGGAGCATTTTTTAGCATGTAAGTTTTAAAATTTATTTTCTCAAATTCATTTTAATTCTTTAAAGCCTTTTTTCTCAGTTTGTGTTTTTCACTTACGCGCATTGCGTTTCAAAAACTATCATACTTTGATGCATAAAACTTTACAGAATTATAAACTCTATCATAATCTTTAAATCCTAGCTATTTATAGTATTACATATTTGTAATTTTTTAAAAAATTTCAAAAAAATTAAATTTTTGTTATTTTCTATTATAGCCCACCCCTTGGAGAAGATTTTTTTGATCCGCGCCAAAATGGCGCGAAGGCGCGATTTTCGAACTCGCGACCGATGGAAACATGACGTTATGTCCGGAAGCGCTCAAGATGGAAAATTTTGAAAAGCATATGAATTAAAACAATTGAAATTGAGTTGTTTTTCGTACGAAATTTAAGACATTCTAAAATGGAAGAAATTGGGAAAACTTACGTGTTTAAGAGACGTCCTTTTCCACCGGAGGGTACAATTCGGTGATCACACGGTGAAACTGCCGAAAAACATCATCATCCATCGAATGATCTCTCCGGCGTCGCCACATATATTCGGCGAGGTAGTGGTCGAAGTGGCCCTCCGTATGGGCAGCATGGTTACGTAAAGATCGTTTGATCGCCGACCACGTCCTTTCGATGGAATTCGTATGAGCACTGGTTTCAGGGTCCTTAAAAGTCAGACAGTGGTTGACCCGCAAATGCTGATAGCCTTCATGCGACAGGTAATTGTAGGCATTCCAACAGTCCGAAATTATAACGGACCCCGGTATCACCCACTCCTGTATTACACTCAAAATCTCCACTTTCGTTCGATTAGCAACCACTCTAAAAAAACATTTGTTCGAACCTCTTTCAACTCCTCCTAACACCCATTGACCATTCGTAGGCTTGCCTCTTCCATACTTCATTTTCCCAAACATGCTCTCGTCAATTTCAACAATTTTTCCTTCACCGCCGAGTGGTTCACTTTCATTCAAAACAGCAATCATACAGACCTCTCGGCAAAACATGAACCAATCAACAACTGTATTTTTATTCACTTTCACATCACTCACAGCAAACCCATTCATAGACTTTCCAAAAAAATGTTGCGTTAAAATTAAAATATCACACATACTCAAATGACTTTTGGAAAACCACGTACCTTTTCTCACGCTCTTGTAAACATCATGCTGATTTTCTCCTCCTTTCGTACGGCATCACCATTGATACCCATCAATCGTACCTTTCCTTTCTCTCAAAACCGTCTCTTTCCCACATTTCGGACATTCATACCTGCTCGCAATCAAATTTCCATACATACACCATTCAATCAATTTCATTTGTCCCCTTTCTTCCAACAAAGCAAAAAAACTAATTGTTAATCCTTCCGCACGGCGACTCATGCTGAAAAACCGGTACTCACACGTACTACAGAAAGATTAATCAAGCATTCAAAAGAACGAAATGGTAAAATTTTTCTGTTATATATCGGATTTAGGGTTGCCAAAGTAAACAACACAACGGAAATTTTTAATTACTGATACCTAACGGTCATTAATAACGGAATTTTAATTTAAAGATGAAAATGGAAGGGTAGATAGCTTGGCGAACTTATCGCCCTGCTTGGCGAGAAAAAAAAGTTCAAAATTTTTTTTCGCCAAGGGGTGGACTATAATAGGAATCAACCGAAATTTTTTTAAAAAAGTTAACAAAAGTACTTTTTTTATTTAAAAAAAATATTATTTTTTATTCTATTTATATAAAATCGCTACCATGTAATAAGGATATATTTGACTTTATAAATCAACTTATTGCTAGTAATTAGAATTATTATTTCAGAAAATATCATGCGCGTCGTAAAACTTACTATTTGTTTCTTACAAAAAATTTTCTTATATTTATGTGCTTATTATTTTTAAAATTATGATTATATTTTAGACATTTTATACTTTTTTGAAACTTTATTCCTTTATAAAAAATGTGTAAAAGAATCAAATTATTTCATTTTAACCTCAAAGAATTATTTCTAGTCGAAAATTGTTCATATTTTGTGCTCTCGAAACATTTTTAACACCCCTGAGACCCCTTAAAGCAATTCTAAAAACACACCAAAAATGCAATGCATAAAATACACAATATTATATAATTATGCTATTCACGCAAAAAATAACAATCTATACTAATATATAAAAGAAAGAGTATGTGTGTGTGTGTGTGTGTGTGTGTGTTTGTGTATTTCTCCTATTCCGGCCAAATTAAGCAGCCCAGAAGTATAAAACTTGGCATGTAGAAGCTATAGGTCGTTATGCTATTAACCTGGAAGAGTGTTTTTCGAAATTTGCTTTAGATTTTTTTAAAATTAATTTTTCTGCGATTTTTCAGCTAAATGGAGATATGACGTCATCAGCACTGTCAAGTCTACACTTTGTTAAAATTAATATTTTGAGCAGTTTTGGAGTGAATTTTAGCACATTTTACTGTAAATATATTTATTTATGGTTGTATTTATTCGTTTTTTCAGCTCTTTGAGTAGGAATTACATATATTTTTCATAAAAAATCGTTGTCAAAAAATGTGTTTTCTACATTTCATTTTTCCGATTGGCAACACTACTTTGATAACAGTAGATTTTCAATGTTTTGAAATGTGAATTGTATTTGATTCACAACGTATTTAATCCTTTTCCGTACTTTAAAAAAAATGGGGCAATATGTACCGTTAAAGTATACTGATAGTTAAGGCGATGGGATTTCGTTCTTCGCTTAAATTTTGGCGCCGAAACTTTTGTGACGGGATATCAACATCAGATGGATTGTTAGCCAGCCAACTTTAGTGGACAATACTAAAGTTTCGCCACCGTATTAAATTCATGTGTCTGTGTATAATTTTTGTTTATAATTTTTCTTATCAACTTTTGTGATTTGTAATAATGCATGCTGATTGCGCAATAGAAAAAGTACCCATCTTGCAATGCCTAAGGCTATTAAAGCTACTATTTTAATTGTTGTGGCTACTTTTAAAGATATTTACTTCCCATTAAATGTTCTATTTCATTTTATGCTGATTAATCTTAGCTGTACTATAAGCCTGATTACATCTTTAAACTTTTTTGCTCTATCTGTGAAATTTTTGCTTCCCCATGTTGTTTATTAACTTTATGTTATTTTTAGAGACAACATTGCAAAAACATCTGTACATATTTTGGTACTAAACAGTTGTAAGGACCTTGGGTTTACACAGTTGCTTTTCCTTATTCTCGCTAACCTGAATGTTGGTGGTATTATCAATCTACGGTTGTGCTTGGGCTACAATTCATGTGATTTTGATATCACAACAGAAGGTAGTCAGCCCCAAAGTAAGTAAAGCTGCGAACTAAATCATCGCTTAAATATCAGTAATCTTTACCGGTACATCTTGCATACTTTTAGCATTACCACAGCCAAATTGGTGACATGCGAATCACTCCTTGATATCAAAGCAACAAAGATTTTTATGTGTTTTCTTTTAAAAAGGAAGATCAATTAGATTTTGGTGGGAAATAGCATGATTTGCGTGGTGCCAATTTTGACTGTGCTGATGTTAATACATAAGAATACAAATTTTTATTTATAAAGAAGATTTTCTGACCTATTCTTTTTTTTCTGAGCTGTTTATGGTAGTTTAATCAAAATCAGACTTTTGCTTACCTATTTTAGGGCTGCTTTTCAGTTTGAATTAGTGTTAAAATTTCTACCATATGCTAGGTTACTTCATATATATGTACGTTTATTTTATTCATGTTTAAATTTTTTATGTTTAAGATTTTCTGGCAAAATTAAGGCTTAATTTTTTTGTTTTTGATAACCTTTTAATTTTAATTAATGCTATATTTTCTATTTTAGTGTTACACACTTTTATATTTGTTTATTTTCTGAACTGTAATTTTCTTGCTCATTGTAGTTTTAATTAAATCGGCAAATTCCATGTTTCATCGATGTAGCAAAATAGTACCAAAATCTAGCTTATAACTAAAAGAAAAGGTACTGTCGTAGTATTACAACAATTGCCAACTTAATTAATAACTTGCCAAATTGGCAACTTCAATTTCAGGTGTTGTATGCGCTTAGTTGACAACCATATGCTTCATTTCATGTAATGTCGCCAATAGGTTGCGATAATATGTAAGTACAATAGAAAATGACACAAAAGCCTAGTGGCTGAATGGTTAGTGCATCGCGCTTCCACACTACAGGTTCGAGGTTCAAACCCCGGGCTGCGCAAGGTTGACTCAGCCTTTCATCCCATCAGTGGGTCGATAAAATGAGAACCAAGATTACTTGGGGAACAAACACTGGGGGTTTCGCTTCAGGCTGACCACCTGATCGGAACATCTGCTCATGCACCCCAGCGCCCAATGGTCCCGTATACTGAGATGGGCACAGTAGGCTTTGGCCCTCATGGGCTGTTGCGCCACTGAGTTTGAGTTTAGAAAATGACACTCCATTCAAACTAATTGGGATTATCAGAGTGCCAATATCGTGATTTAAGTTAGAATTTATGATACTTATAATATTAGTGTCATCACAGCCAAATTAGCGCCACGCTAATCGCTCATTGATATCAAAACAATTAAGATTCTTAGGTGTTTTTATATGAAAAAAGTGAGATTTTTGTGGGATATAGCGTGATTTGCTTAGTGCCGGTTCGGTTGTGGTGCTGCTAATTCGTAAGAATACGAATTTTTATTTACGTATGACATTTTCTGATGTTTTCTTTTTGTTCTGAGCTGTTTGTGGTAGTTTACTTCTTGGTTTGAATTAATGTCATAATTTCTACTATATGTAAGGTTACTTCATATATATTTATGTTTACTTTCTTTCTGTTTCAATTTTTCATGTTTAAGAGATTCTGGGAGTGTTTTGTATGTTCAGAGCTCTGGTTATGGTAATTTAATCAAAATTAGGGCTTAATTTTTCAGTTTTAGATATTTTAATATAAATTGCTATAATTTGTATGTTAGTGACACACAGTTTTATATTTGTTTATTTTCTAAACATTAAATTTCTTGCTTTTTGTTGTAGTTTACATTAATCACTGTGACTCAAAAAATAAATTTTAGCCAAAAAATGATTTATGAATCTTTAGATTATAAGGTACTAGCATCACCGCAGCAAAATTGGTGCCAAACAAATCACACCTTCATGTCAAAACAATGAAGATTCTAACATTTTATATGTGAAAAACCAATCACACACACAGTCGGATTTTGGCAGAAAATGGTGTGATTCATGAGTTGCCAACTTGGTTGCGGTGACATTAATAATACTGATAATAATTGCTCATTCATGAACGCAAATATCAGTGGATTTTTTAGGCAATGGAATTAAACAAAAAAAAGTAGTACTAAATTAAACTATTTGCTATAAACAGATTAGGAATATTTATAAAAAAAACTACACCTTCCATTTTTATCAAACATGTTATTAAATGCATTTGGTATATTTTCTACGTGTTGCGTTTTGGGGGGGCCTCATAGTTTTTATAACTGATAAGTACTCATCTTTTGATCTCATGGAAAGATAGTTAACTTTATTCATCAAGAATATCGTCACAGAAACTATTGATGTGATAGAAAGCATAACTAAGTAGTTTTCTTTTGCACTTTAAAATTCTGATTTAATGCAATTTTTTGTTGTGTTGCATCATGGTTTAATTTTTTTTCTGACAATCTTTTTTTCATATAGATTTTTGAAGATTTTATACATATGCATACATTTCTATGGCTTTTTTTATTGAAAGGAAAGGTTATTGTTTTTGTTCCTTTATCAGCAAATACCATGTTTTCATCATTACAGGAAAACGCCTCAGATACTGATCAATGTTTATCATATTTTTTGTCACATGGCAGCGTGGCTTAATTTTGCGTCTGACAATCTTCAAATTTTTAAATTTATTTATACTATTTGTGATCGAAAAATGTTTGTGAAAAAAAGATACAGCTTGATTCAATTTTCTGATATTTCTATTAGGATTTTTTTAAAATTCATTGCTGATGCGATTTTACTTCTCATGGCATCACGGTTTAACTTTGCTTCTGATATGTTCCTCATTCAGTTTTATGAAGATCGTATAATTTATACGAATCTTCCTATCCATATATGACATATTTCAATGATGACTAATTATTTATCATTGTATTTTCTCATTTGTTCTTTGCGACTGAATAACAAATATTTTTAATCAAAATATTGCAAAAAATTATTGTTTAAAAATTAATTTTTTATCAATACGATTTATTATTTCTCTCATTAGGTTCATATAATTGTTTTTTTAATTCTGTTTTTAATGAGTTTTTTTTTAAATTTTGGATTTTACTAATTTAATTTTTTCACTATTGTATTACATCTCAATTTTATATTAAATGTAATGTAGATGTTGGATAGTATTGCATGCATTCCTCATGTAATTTAATGCTGCAGTGAATTTAATATAATAATTTATTGCAATATTGGCTTATTTTAGGTGTGTTTTTAAATTTTAGTTTGTACTAATTTAATTTTTTTCCAGTTGAAGGCTTCCTAATATTTTATTTATGATAGTATTTTAGTTGAATGGTTTATCATAATTAATTTTTTCTTCTGATTTATATATTTCATGTTATTTTACTCATAGTTCCCATAGCAGAAATATGCTACTATTATTGCTTTTCTATTATATTTATTTATATTTTCATTTTTTCATTCCTATTTAAAATTGTAGCATGTTAATTTTCTCTTACATTCAAATATGTTTTTATGAAATCATTATTTATTGTTAAGCAAAATTTCAATGTGAACACTCATAAATTTTTTTTTAACTTTCAGATACACTGCCATGTAATGGCTTAATCCTCTTTAAAATATGTCACGTTTGCAAAAAAAAGATGAATTTTATTTTTTTTAAAAATTTAACCCGTGCGAAGGACGGGTACTTCAGCTAGTGCATTTATAAAACTAAACAAATCTCTCGCTATCACAGGTTGTGACTCATGCGAATTTAAAAAGAAGACTCAAATCGAAAAATGGTACCTTAGATTATCTCTGCTTATAAATATAGAGCCAACTAGAATAGCACTAGAACAATCTAATCTTAATACATAGGATATGTAATCAATTTAGTCACAAAAATTTCAATATTTTAAAATACAAAGAAAACTTTACAAGATGTGATCTAAATAATTGGCTAGAGATAGAGAAGGAAATCGTACCTGAAATATTTTTGTAGATCAACACACTTAGTCGGGATTTCTTTACGGCCTGCAAGAAAAGTTCCACACAAAAATCTTTCTCTTTTAACTTCTTTTAGACCAGATTGGTCTTCAATATTTTTTCCCCTATCAGTAGGAATTCTTGAATGCTGGGGCGACGTTTTTTTTAAGACCAGGGAGGTCCGTATCCTCTTACGATAGCCGAAATTTTTAATTCACAGGGCGGCGTTTTTTCCACGACCAGGGCGGTCTTTATCCTTTTAATGCGGCCGCTGTGGCCGAGTGGTCTAGGCATCGGATCATGGCTAGCGTGTCATGAGTTCGATCCTAGTACCACTAAAGACCCGCCGAGTAGGGAAAGGATGCACGTTAAATCTGTCGAGAGCTCCAACGTCCTCCCGTTGGTGTGGTGTGGCAGTTTGGAGAGGGGGGTGCCAGCTCAGGTGTCGTCCGCTTCACTTAACCATGGTTCAAAATTACGCTGTCCGTCTCCAAAAGCCCTCGTGTTGCTAATCAGTGCGACGTTAATATTCTCTCACTCACTTATCCTTTTAATGCGACAGGATTTCTTGATTACCAGGGCGGCGCTTTTTCAAAGGCCAGGGTGGTCTGTCTCCTTTTAATGGAATAGGAATTTCTTAGTTGCCAGGGCGGCAATTTTTTCAAGACCAGGTTGGTCTATATCCTTTTTATTCGAAAGGAATTTCTTGGTTGCCGGGACGGCACGTTAGTCTCTCTAAGATAGCGCGGCGATTTTGTCCGCTGTCCTGCTCTCACGCCGCTCAATCTTAATTCATCGACTATATCTCTAGCCAAATATTACATTTAAAGTAGTTATCGTTCTGTTCGGTGCCTGCAATTATTAGACTGTGACGCACTGGATATGAAAACACACAGTCAGGCTAGAGAAATTAATATACAAATTTAATTTCATCAAAATCTAACACACCATTTTAATTCTGCAGACCCTCGTTTTCTTTCTCTGGTTTCCAGCCGGGACCCTCTCAGAACCGGTCTCCCCACATGTTCTTCTTGTGGGTTTTTTTTTCTCGGAATGTAGGGAAAATGGGTTTCATGGAAACGCTGTCTCCCTCGCATTATAATCAGGCAGTTACTATCAGCGTTCGTCTCTGGCGTCATCAATGGTTCTCTGAAGTAAATGGACTTAGTAATAATGTTCGCTACACTATTTTCATTAAAAAGTAGCTAATAATGAAATGTAAGGCAGTAATTTTACTCTCTATCACCTAATATTGTACATTAAAACTAAACTACAGGAAAAATCTAGTTCAATTACAGAGCACTATTTCTGAGTAATTAATATGTCAAATTTTGTTTAAATTATCATTATATATAAAATAAATTAAATGTAAAAAAACTTTTTTAAGAACAAGCTTTTATTTAAACGCGCTAAAAAGAATAAAATAAACTTTTCCTTTAAAACTTTTTTTACTATCAACTTATAACGTCATTACACAATTTATATGATATAAAAGCTTGTCGCAATATTTAAGTACTCATATTTACTTAGTTTGAATTTTTAAAAACCAAAATCAATCAGGTCAAGTTATTTATTTTACTTGTTTATCTACACAGGTAAATCTCGCGACAAGCTTTTATATCATATAAATTGTGTAATGACGTTATAAGTTGATAGTAAAAAAAGTTTTAAAGGAAAAGTTTATTTTATTCTTTTTAGCGCGTTTAAATAAAAGCTTGTTCTTAAAAAAGTTTTTTTACATTTAATTTATTTTTTACTTTTTAGTTATCGCTGGACAGGTTTCTCGGCCTGTTCAACTCAGTGAACGCTGGTTCGCCATCCCTGGTTTAGCTGAATTAATTCTCGCAAAATGGTATTAGACTATAAACACAATTTTTTTAAATCCGTAATTTTTAAGAAATTTTTTCAATCTTCATGCAGATTTTGGCTAACATTGTTCTACACACGAAAAAAAAGGTTTAGTGAGATTATCTTCATAAATGACAAAGTTATTAAATGTTTAATTAAAATTTTGACTATTTTTGAAAAACTTAAAGAATATATTATTTATTTGAAATATTTTGAAGATAAGCGATATATTTCTCTAACATATTAGAAGAAAATTTTAATTGTTTATTAAAAACTTCAAAAGACATTTAAATATTTGTATTAATCAATAAAATGCTTAAGACTCAAAACGCATTTTGTAATCAAAAAAGAAAGTTTTATCAAATAATGATAATTTTTTGCTGCACATTGAATATCTTCTACGTAAGAATCTATTTTTTTTAATTGCTCAGATCATCTTTAGAAACTTGATTTTGAAAAAATCAATAATTAAATTCAAATAAAATTAACAGATTCTATTTGTAACTAAATTTAAGGACACATGTGTCGTAGTGTGTGTTTAGATTACTGGTGATAAAATGAGGTATATTTAAATTACTCGTAGGCTTAAAATTAGAAAATTTCTTTAAAAAATTACTTTATTTTATAGTAAAATTATTTTTTTTAATCGAAAATATATTGCATTTCTAGATAATATTTTTCTCTTATTGTTTTCTTAGCGGATTCCTTTTTGATGGGTAAGATACATTTAAAAAATGATCTTTCCGATTCTGTAATTATTTTTTGTCTGAGAGTTTCATAGATTAAAGTTAGATAAATTATTTAAAGAATTTCTTCAATACTCCATCTCAGTTTAACTTGGCAGCGTTGAGAAAGGTATACAATGTACCAATCTACTTGAAAAATAGCTCTACTTTTTTTGTTTGGAATTTAAATCCAAGAAAATAGATAGAAATTTGTAAAAAAATTGCATACGTTGTAGAAATTAGATTGTTTTTACGTTGTAGAAATGTAATTATTTTTTAGACAAAGTTAATTAATACTGTCAATAGCACAACGTTATGAAATTCCAGTTTGGCTGAAAACCGATTTTCGACGCCAACTTTTGTCATTGTTGTAACAATAAAATTATTACAACAATGCAGATTAATCCAAGTTGGCGCCCAAAACTAGTTTAACGTTTTTAATTAATATCTTTTTAATTAATTGCAATATCGGAATATAAATGGTCAAAACATGCATTGTCATCCAAACTAAACGTGTATACAAAATTTCAGCTCAATGGGAGGAAGATATCAGCTTCAAAATTGAGTTGCAAGATTCCACCCGAACAAATTACATACATACATACATACATACATACATACATTGTAAGTTAAATAAAAGCTTTTAATAATTAGTTTTTGCTTTTTATGCTTGTAACTATAAGGAAGTTTTGTAAAACGTAATAAATATTCTCACATGAGGATATATATATATATATTTATATATATATATATATTCTTAGTAAAACACCCAGACAAAGTATTCTATAGTGCTTTATTTTTTTAAAAGTTTAACAGATCAGAGTAAGACATTGGTATTCTTTTCAGCCTTAATTTTGGCCATTATACTTTATTTACCTTATCTTTAATACAGTTTCATTGTTTATTTTTACTTCAGGTTGTGTTCTGAAAGAAATTTCTTTGTGTGTGTGTGAAATTGAAAGACAAATCACACACACACACATATAGTAATAAATATTTTAAATTAGTTTTTGTCCTTTCTGGTTCAATACCTTTTGCCATTTTTTTTTTTTTTTTTTGGCAATAGCATTGTTTCACATTTATAAAATTTTTGTTCTTTACTGACAAAAAACTGACCCAGATGATTTTTGACTTCCTCATTTGAAGTAAAGGTTTTTTCCGTCTAAAAATTTTTTTGTAAAAGACCGGAAAAGAAATAATCAGAAAGTGCCAGACCTAGAGAATAGGGTGGGTGGGGCATTATATTTAATTGAAGCTGTAGAAATTTTCGGCAAGTTACTAAATTTGTATTGATCTTGCATTATTTTGGTGGAACATACCTTTTCTGTTAATCGATTATAGACTTTTTTGTTTAAGTGAATCCTTCAGTTTATCCATCTGATGACAGTACATTTCAGAACTAATCGTTGTGATGTCCGATTAAAGCTATATATACAAAAAAGATTCCTTTGAAATACCACCAAACAGATGGCATCACCTTTTTTGGATGAAGATTGGCTTTTGAAATGCTTTAGCTGGTTCATCTTTTTTTACTCCATGGTCTCTTGCGTTTGACATTGTTATTGGCAATTCATTTCTGGACCCCAGTGATGATGCGCTTCAAAAATGGATCATTTTCTTGACGCGTTTGTGAAGCAAATCACTGATATCAACGCGATGACACAAATCTTTTTCCTTGAGAACACGACCAGCCCATATGTCAAGCTTTGAGATTAAACCCAGGCCTTTCAAGTGATCACGAACAGTTGAATTCGATGAATTTAACCTCTCAGTGATCTCACGAGTTGTTATTATCCGGTTTGCATCTATTAATGCCTTTTTTGTGTCTACCAGTTTCAACTGGCCTTCCAGAACGTGGTGCTTTTTGAACATCAAACTTGCCTGATCAAAATTTTACTAATCAGTTTTGGCACTGATATACTGTCAGTACATCTCCATACACATCGGCGGATTTTGTTCTTGCTTGAACACATTTTTATCTCATCGATGGTAAAAAAATAAAATATGCCGGAAATTATTTTTTTCATTCTCTATATTTGAAAAGGCGCCAACCCAAAACTGCATAGAATCAATTTGACTTCACAAGCAAGCCCTTGCTATAGCAGCTCTCAAAACATATAATGATTATGCCAGTTAAGTGTGTGGAGAGTTGGGTGTGAAAAAAATACAATTAAATCATCTATCGGGAAAAAAGTAAATTACTTTCCAAATAACTTAATATTTCATTCTTTTTCATATTTAAATTTTTGATAAACAATTTTTTTAAAAAAAAATTCTTTTACA
Organism: Trichonephila clavata; assembly: GCA_019973975.1. Lineage (NCBI taxonomy): Eukaryota > Metazoa > Arthropoda > Arachnida > Araneae > Nephilidae > Trichonephila > Trichonephila clavata. The sequence continues at coordinate 25,899 of BMAO01026715.1, forward strand.
TTTCTTTTTAATTATCTTGTGAAAAAACATCAAATATATTTGAAAAGTTACATTAATTCCAATCTAAATCAAGATAACTTTGTTATTTTAGAATTTTTAAAATCGAATAACCTGATTTACCAAGCGAAAAAGTGGCACTGATCCCTCCATCTAAATTACTTTATTTTTATTATTAATTTTTATATTTCGTACTTATTATTTTTTTAATTGATATTATATTTGGTAAGTCTTGTTTTTTTTTTATAGTTTTTAATAACTGTTAAAAGTGCTCTGATTGATTTTCTTCTTTAGAAATATTTTGGCTTCTCAGAAGGTATTGAAAATTATTACCATAGTTTGAAATCAATAATAAAATTTCCGTATGTATCGATTTTAAAAATAAGTTTTTGCTTTTAAAAAAAGGAAAATTTGTTAAGTTCAATAAATACTTTATTACTTCGGATTATACATCATTAATATTAAAAAAAAATAATTTTTTTTGAAATAAGTACACAAAAAAATATTTTTTAAGTAGAAAATTTGTATTACTCTTACAAACATACATTAGAGAGGAAATCTTTTTTATCGGAGAACATACAAAATTATATCATATTGTGAACGCTAGATGGCAGCACGAAATTCACAACTTGGAAACTGATGAATTTTAAGTTTTAGTGGTACATAACACAGTGTAGCGCTCTTTCTTACAATAAATTGAATTGAAAACCATTTATTAAAGTAGACTTTTATAAAAAAATTAATTGGAATATATTATTTTAAAACATTTTTATTAAAATGGCTTCTCTCTCTCTCTCTCAAAATGATCTTTTTTCAGATAACAAATGTTAGATAATTATTGAATATTGATAGATACTTATTTTTTATGGAAGGAATATAATATAAATATTTTTTAGCGATATCCATTAGAGCAGGGGTGGGAAACTAGCGACCTGCTAGTCGAAAATAAATGCACTTTGAATCGGGATTTCTGTACCACGCTCTATCAAATATTCGTCTCGGTATTTTTCACAATTGGGAAAACAGAATATCTAGAAGTGTCTCTTCAAAGAATCATCTGCAGAGTTTGGAGGACAAGGTTATAAGATCTCAAGATTTAAAAAAAAAATCAACTTAAATTCAATTTGTACTGTTATCCCATTACTGCTGATATAGATATTATATACTGATAACATCCCATTATGAAGCCCAATGGTTGAGTGGTTAGTGCATCGCGCTTCCATACCATAGGCCCGAAGTTCAAACCCCGGGTTGGGTAAGGTTGACTCAGCCTTTCATCCCTTCAGTGGGTTGATAAATGAGAACCAAGCTTGCTTGGGAACTTATCACTCGGGGTTTCGTGTCAGACTGACCACCTGAATGGAACATCTCATGTGTACCTCAGGGCCCAAGGTCACGTATACTGAATTGGGCACAGTAGACCATGGTCCTCATGGGAGTCAATGTCATGTCCTCAGAAGTTATATCCCATTACAGCTTAAACTTATTGACTCGCATTCAGATCACAGCGTGAAGGCAATGTTTTGTGCTGTGACATAGACTTTACAAATCTTTCTCACCTGCAGAATTTTCATGCATGAAGATATTTGCTGGAAAATCGTTCCTTATATATGTTTTAGCCGATATTAATTTCTTTAAGCAAAGCTTTTCTTGCATGAAGATCAACATGAGTAAATACAGATTGGTCAAACGTCCTCCCGTTGGTGTGGTGTGGAAGTTAGGGGGGGGGAGGTGCCATCTCAGGTGTCGTCCGCGTCACTTGACCATGGTTCAAAATTACGTGGACCGTCGCCAAAAGCCCTCTTGTTGCTAATCAATGCGACGTTAATATTCTCTCACTCACTCTAGGTCAGAAATAAGATCTATTAGTAAAACTCTGGAGTATTCCGTTACTATATCTCGATAAAGGCAATATTTGGATATTGATTGATAATGGAAAAGAGTTCTATACAATATCTAAAGAATTAGCCAAAAATTTATAGTAAATCTGACCAGGATGTTTTAATACTTCTCTGTGGACTTGGTCTTTGAAAATCGGTATGCCTTGCTGCGTAACGGTTCTTAAACTGGGGTCTGCGGACACCTGAGGGACCGCAGCATTTCTTTAGGTGGCCCCTGGAGCCTCATGTAACGTTGAGATTTCCTACCTTTACATACTCTGAAAGGACTCTTGGAAAAATTGAAGGATGTGCCATACTGCACTAGAGTACTGAATATTCCCCAATGAAGAAACTGTACTGGTGCTTGTTTTTGATCAAGAATATTGTGACAGAGGGATGTTCAAAACCTTGGGGGTCTTTGGTCACGCTGATACATAAACGGGAGTCGGGTATCAAAAGTTTAAGAATCACTGATCCAGTGGATCTCTTCTCACGTCGGGGTGTACGGTAACGAGACTGTAGATACACTTGCAAGAAATGAATTTGATCTTCCGATCGTAATCTCTGCAGATCTAACCCCTTTGGAAATTCTCTCCCTCCACAAAAATAAATTATTCTCTACGTGGCACTACCCTCCAGATCATAATGGGCATGCTACTAGTCACCCAAGACTTATCTTTACCCTGCAGTGGTCCTAGAGCCGTTCAATCGGCCTTGGCGAGGTTTAGAAGTGGACATTTGAGACCTGTAAAGTTCCAGAATTGTAAAAGGATACCCCTCCCATACCTTGTTCCTGTTCCCTCCCAGCCAGCTCTTTTAATCTTGCTTGTCTAGGTGTCTTCTCGAGGCATCTGATGGCTGAAAAGGAAAGGAATTTTGAACTAATTGTGCGGCGAGGTCTTTTGGACCTGGTGAGGACTTTTCTACATCAATGGATAACCAACAGCAAGGAACCATTTTAAAAAGGGGCAGCTCTTCAGTGTCTCCACTCCCACAATGGGGTTTGCATGCCAAACCAAGTTGTCCTTCCCTGTTCTATGCGAAAATTTATCCTTTCCCTTTTAATTTCTTTCCTCACTGCTGACTTAGATTTCGGTGGGTAATACAAGTATTAGAAATTTCGTGGTTGTCGAATTTCTCAGTCATGCGCGCGTTCGAGTCCCTATCCCCCTGTAGATCCGGTGGATCCTCTTTGTGAAGACGAAATCTATTTGGGTTTGAAATCTATTGACGTGTGTGTGAAAAGTGTGGAGTTGATATTGTTGTTAAACCATGGTTACAAATTATGAAGCAACCGAGGGACCTGAAATAACTTTCCAAGACCGGGTTTGTATAGTATCAAGGCTCTCCAGGGTATAATAATAGTAAAGTAGATATGGTATTTATCGCCCCAAGGTACCCGAGATTAATTAACTGATTCTTTGTTAAAATCATTTCCTAAAGCAACACGAGGGACTTCGTATTTTTGAACCACGGTCAAGTGACTAGGCTATACCTGAGCTGGTACGCCACTTCCTAAACAGATTTGATAGATTTAACATGCCAGAAGCCCCTTTGTGATGAGTATTTAGTGATACCAGAACTTAAACCCCCTTAACTCGACAAAGTTAGGGATAGTTTATTAACATTGCATTATAAAGCAACACGGCCTCGTGTTGCCAAAAGCTCTGGAATAATACTTAAGGTGCCCCAGACTCTCATTGGGGTGTATATTTAACGATATCAGAACTCAAACACTCGATAGAGTGAGTGAGAGTAAAAAGCACCGCACTATAAAGAAACACAAGGGCTATCAGCCTCGTTTTGCCAAAAGCCCAAAACCATCACCTCGAGGGCTCAGGCATCGTAATTTTGAAGCACGATCAAGTTCTGACGGATGTGTACGCGTCCTTCCACTAAGCCGCTTGTGAAATCTTTGGGCTGTGAAAAATAGCAACCTTCTCTTAAGAAGAAAACATGATATGAAAATTAAAATTATATGTAGTACAGGTTCACTTGCTAGAGGGTTAGAAAGTTAGTAAAATTGAGACAAAGTGAGATATAAGTAAAAGAGTTATAATGAAGAGAGATAGTAAGTTGATGCGAGAGAAAAATGATTAGAAGTTGGAATTATAAAGAGTTTGAAGGATTACGCATTAAAAGTTAAGAAGACTAAATACAGTTTAGGTATTGGTGACATTTATAGTACTTTTTGATACTTAAATTATTAAGAGGTGTATGGGGCAATTAGTTACATATCTACCGTTTAAAGCAATATTAAGGTAGAAGATTAATTAATATTAAATGGATAAATTTTTGGAAGTATTTTCCAAAAACGCAGCGATCGTCTCATTACCTATCTTAAATAATCGGAAACATCCTATTTATTCTGATTCATTGATTTGTTTTGAGTTAATTAAGGTGCTGAATAAATAATTGGAAATTATCATGTCGAATCATCCTTCACCTTCAGCCGGGTCACTTGGGTAGAGTGTTATTAGTTGACTAAGATGACACCTAAGTTGATACTCAACTCTTATAACAGCCACCCCTTGCTAATGGGAGGCTGACTGTGGAAACTATGTGGTCAAAGTAACGAACTCGTAAACGACGTGTCATGGGTTCGAGCCTAGAACCGCTGAAGAACCGTTGTGCAGAGAGTGTTGATTCACGTTAATTATGTAGAGCATAAGTTCTCAAAGTGGGCGGTAACGCCCCTTTGTGGGTGTTTGAGGCTTTAGGGGGGCAGTAAATGACCCAGAGAAAATAAGGGGGCGTTGAGATGGCACGAAAAATCTTAGGCAGATTAACCCAATATAATCTAAAAAAGACTGAAAAAAAACACTGATTATGTACTAACAAAAGTAAACTTTAATTCTATTTACTTATTTTGATTGCATGTATTTAAATCTTATCTAAATCACATGCATGAAAATTCCGATCTTTCTGTAATTCGGGAAGTGGATGAAAAACTTTGCATTACATTAAATTGAATGATAGTGTATTTTAATTTTTGTAGTACACGTATTGCCTTTGTCTGTAAGCAGTAGCGAAAATGTTCCGTTCACTGCATTTCATTACGTACATTATCCAAGAAACATAATTATATTAACGAGGAATTAACGTGTGATTCTTCAACGGCTGAAACTGCCAATTTATAAATATATTGAAAGCTATAGTTTACTATGAATTACTTCGTATCATCAAAATACCTATCTGCCTTTATAATAGGTATACGCTTAAACTTTTATTCCATTCTTATAAGTGAATAAGAAATTCAGTAGCGCTTCAATTCCAACAGTATCCTATCTATTACTAAAATCTTAAATGTTACTCATTTAAAAACATTTGAGGCAATAGCTACTAAGTAAGAAAAAATTGGGGCTTTAGAAAATTTTTAATTAAAAACTATATTCTATTAGTAATGGAATATTTTAAAAAATTTAACTCTTGTTTTCACCATGTATTATGTACACTCTTAATTCTGTAGAGTGGGAGGGGGCGGTATCAAAATTTTCACAAGAAAAGGGAGCGGTATCGAAATATTTACTAGAAATGGGGTCGCCAGTTCAAAAAATGTTAGGAACCTATGATGTAGAGGCTCAAATATCCTCCCGTTGTTGGGGAAGCTAGGAGTGGGTGTGCCAGCACAGGTGTCCTTCTCGTCACTTGACCCCTATTTCAAAATTACGAGGGTTATCACTAAAAGTTCTCGAGTAGCTGAATAGTGCGACGTTAGTTCCCTATCACCAAAGGGAGGACTTTAAGCCTCGACAGATTTAACGTGCATCAGCACCCTCTACACGGCGGGTCTTCAGTGGCACAAGGCTTCGAACCCGGGATAAAGGATAAATATTTTTGTGCTGCATTGATTAAAGAATTGCTATCATTTTCACTTTTATGATGCAGATTAGTAGCATGAAGCATTTGACAGTTAATATATTGTTTACACTGGTAATTATAACATACTCCACACATAGTTGTAATTAAATACCTTTGAAAAATGTTTAGTACTTTCGTATTAGCGTCACCGCAGTAAAATGTGTGCCATTTGAATCGCACCGTGATATCAAAGCAAAAAAAATTCTTTTTGTTTATTCTATGTGGGAAAAAATCAGGTTCTTGAGAAAAATGGCGCGATGTGCGTGGATCAAATTTGGCTATGGTGGCGCTAATACGTAAGTACAAATTGTTTAAAATATTTGTAAAAGTAAGTGACTTAGTAAGTGAAATGATTCCGGAAAAATGTGTTTTGTAAATTTTCCTTTTTCGACTTTGCAAAATTTATCAGGAAATAAGTGCATATAATGGCCACTAGATGGCAACACGTGCTCTTTAATACTTGTTATGAGTTAAATAAACCGCAAAGCATTTATAAATTCATCGTATTTCTTTATAAATTCCCACAGGAAAAGTTATTAGCCGAAAATCCGAATAATTGATGTTTAACATTTATCCATTTTTTAATAATCGAATTGTGAAGAATAATAAAGTTATTGAATTTTTATTTAAATACAACATCGGAATTATTGCAAAATAAAAAATTACTATACATTTATTTATATACCAGCCGTTACCCACCCGCTTTGATGGGTATTTTACGACGTTTTATAAATATATATATATACGTTTATATATATATATATATATATATATATATATATATATAATATTATATTATATTATATTGATATCTAAGGCCTAGCATTAAGATTTCGATTATATTGAAATATATAATTATACCTGTAACTCTCGACTCTTGATATAAAAAAGGACAGGACTTCTAATTTGTATTTTTTAAAAATCTCTAAAATTGAAGTATAGAATGATGCTTGCACTTTCGTAACCCTATAAGAAAGTGGATTTCCGCAAAACCAATTTTTAGTGGATCTTTACTCCGTAAAATAAACATGCCAGACAAATTTCAAGTCTTAATTTAATAGAGCAAAAACGAAGTTTTTGTCATCAATACCCTCCGTAATTCCATTGAGAATCGTTCTCCAATATAACTGTTCTTAGCAGATTTGAATTTAACAAAAGGAAAATGCCAACCAAATTAGTCCGTGTTGTTCGAAAATACGTCCCAGTAAACCCCTGCTCACCCAGGAGTTGATTTCCGCAAAATACATTCTTAGAAGTTAACTATTCAACAAAAGAAACATGCTTAACAAATTTCAAGTACGTGGGTATAACTATTCAAAAACAGTAATTTTTCCCCCTTGACCCTTCGCTACCAACCTTGGGTCGATTTTCGTTTTACTCTTTGTTAGAAAAACTCTGTTCCAAGGAAGGAACGTGCCTACCAATTTTGAAGCGGGTAGATATAACAGATTGAAAACGAAAATATTTAATAATTACGCCCCTTAATTCCCCGAAATGAAACTTGTGGTTTTATTTTTGCGAAACCCATTTTGTAGCGGTTTTGTACAATACGAAAGGAATCTGCATACCAAATTTCAAGACTGTACGTTTCATAGATTAAAAATGGGAATAATTATTTATGTGCTCCTTGAGCCCCCGCAATGCCACCTGGGGTCTATTTTCGCGAAACACATTATATAGTGCATCCTTACTGCATGAAAGGATTCTGCTTATCTATTTCAAGACTGTACTTCCAGTAGTTTAAAAATGGAAATAACTACCTATAACGATCCTGGAGCCCCGTAACTTCACTTGGGAGTCGATTTCAACGAAACCATTTTGTAGCGGATCTCTACCCTATAAGAGGAATCTGCTTACCAAATTTCAAGATTGTACGTCTATTGGTTTAAAAATCAGAATTTATAACGCCCCTTAACCCCCGCAACACTCCTTGGCGTTAATTTTCCCCAAATCCATTTTGTAGTAGATTTTACTCCATGAAAAAACATGCCTACCAATTTTCAAACAGGTAGGTCTAGTAGTTTATATATGGAAATATTTATCCATCACCCCCCCCCTCTTAATCCCGTGCAACACCAATTGGGAGGGCTATTTTCACAAAACCCATTTTGTAGCTGATCTCTACTCTATGAAAGGAATCTACTCATCAAATTTAAAGACTGTGCGTCCAATAAATTAAAAATTGAAATAATTATCTATAACGCCCCTTAAGCCCCGCAACACCCCTTGGGGGTCAATTTTCACCAAACCCATTTTGTAGTGGATATTTACTCCATGAAAAAAACATGCCTACCAATTTTCAAGCAGGTGATATTATGTTTAAAAACGGAAATATTTATCTATTATGCCCCTTAAACCATAGCAACAACGCCACTTGGGGGGGGCTATTTTCACAAAACCCATCTTGTAACTAATCTCTACTCTATGAAAGGAATCTACTTTCCCATTTCAAGATTGTGAGTCGAGTAGTTTTAAAATTGGAAACAATTATTTATAACGCCCCTTAACTTCCGTAACGCCCCTTGCGGTTCGAACTTCGCAAAATCCGTTCTTAGCTGATCTCTACTTCATGAAAGGAACATGTCTGCCAAATTTCAAGTCTGTAGTATGAACAGTTCCGGAGATATCGGGATTAGTCAGTCAGTCAGTGAGTCGCTTTCTCCTTTATATATATAGATATATATTTCTTATTCAAATTTTTAATTCTTAATAAAATTCTTTCTATTCATCCAATCAAGTTCAAGTAAATTTTTTTTAAACTTGTAGTGGATGACACTTGATGTTAATTTAGCTTTTTCAAATATTTATTCATGAATAACCGGGTAATTAATTAAATTATTTACCAGTTTTCGACGACAACTTAGATTCGTCTCCATTGTTGTAGTATGTAACTGTTAAATCAATGACAAAAGTTGGTGTCGAAAACCGGTTTTTCAGCCAAACTAACCAAACTGGGTGTGTATTGCTATGGCAATGCAGAAAAAAACCATGCTTTTTTTCAATTCTTACTATTAGTTCGCTCTCTAACTATGTGTATATATATATATATGTAGTAATTTTACTGTTGTATTTCTGGCGAATTATTTTGTAGCGTGACTGGTGTTGGTTCTTTATATGTAGATTTGTAGGTATTTATGTTGGTTGTTTCATGATAGAAAACTTCTTCAGGGTTAGTTTCATTCTTCTTATATTCATAGTCGCCAATAGATGAAATGCAATGTCATTTAGAATAATTTATGGATGCGAACACACACAAAGCAGTAGCAACATGTAACAGCAACGAAGACAAGTTGTTGACAAGCAGACAAAGCACAAAAGAGAGAGAGAGAGAGCACCCAGCGCTCTGAGCTTTTAAACTGGCGGTGAAGGTCGTACGACTCTTTTCTAACAGGAGTCATGATTGTTTGTAAATGCGTGCGAGCAATTAGATTATGATTAAGATTATAACAGTCAAGTACCGAAGAATTAGAAAATAATTTAAATGATTAGAGTTAATGAGTGTTAGAAGAAGTCACTACACACACACCTACCTTATGGGAAAATGACTTTAAAGGGAGAGGATAGTTATCTTTAATAAGTTTACGATTTAAACGTCTATAATTAATGCAAACTCTTGATTATTTTCTGTCTTTCTCTTTACTACCACAACAGGACTAGCATAAGGGGATGAACAGGGCTCAACGATTCCATTTTTAATCCATTCGTCCACTTGAGCGTCGACTATATCTTATTCGGCATATGGTAAACGTCGGAGTTTATGAAATATCGGTTCGTCTTTTCAGTAAGTGTGATATCAAGCTCGATGTTTGTAGTTTTGGTTTCATAGGGTGTATGTCGATAACTGACTTCAGCTCGAGTTTGTCGAGAAACATTTGGACCAATATCAAATGTAGGCGAATCACCAGAAATTGTCATAGTAAAATTTTCGCTTACACTAGGAGATTGTTTTACAATTTGTGAAAATTTTACTCCTGTTGGCGATATATCTAGATGTTATTGTCTAATTACGTCACAACCGATAATGAGGTTCATAATTTGTACAAGAATTTGGTACAACATAAATAGTAACAGGAAAAATTTGATCATCTATAGTAAATTCAGAATCAAAAGTGCCTATCAAATTAATTCGCGGAAAACCAAACCCTGTTAATAATGTATTGATTTGTTTTAGTGGCGGTGCATCTATATACATTTTAGTCGAATTTCTTAGTAGTGTCAAATTGCTACCTGTGTCTACTAATCCGTTCAGTTTACGGCCAGAAATTGTCACATCTTTGCACATATTAATAGGAGAAAGCAATTCATGAACAGCGCTTACACCAGAGGGTGGTGTAGAATTGTTATTTAAATTAATTCGTCGTCATTCAAAAGATTTGTGACCATAAAGATTACATGAGAGGCATCCGGGCCACGTGAAGGACAAGAATTTGATAGAGGGTCTATATCATTACAATTAATGCAACGTTGGGAATTTTTAGCTGCGTCAGAAACGTTAAAGTTTGAGGTTTTCGTTGGAAGTTTTGTTGTTTAGTATCACGTCTTAAGCTATTATACGAATGACGAAAAATCTGGTGAATTTGAGCTATTTATTCCCATGTTTTTAGTGTCAGTTTCATATGTACGTAATTTTTGCTTAAATTCAGAAAATGAGGCTGCACCATAGAGAATTATTTTGTCTGAACGACGTCCATTAATACCATTAATAGTATACTGGATAACTGATGCTTCGCCAATATTTGAATCACATCTATTAGCTATTCAAGCATGGAATAAAAGTGTTGCGTTAAAAGTCTCGGTTTTATACTTTTTTCTAATTCGCGGTGAATTTTATTGAAGTAACTGAATCCGAAAATTCTTTAATTAAATCTTTTTTAAATGACTCGTAGGTATTTAAATTTCTTTGCGAAAAAGAATTGATTTAGCATTTCACTAAACGTTTTGCAAAAATTAATTTTTGACAAGAGCTGCTAGCTGGGAATGAATCAAAATTTTCCTCAATATCGCGAAAAAAAATTACTTATGGAAAAAAATCTTCACCAGTAAATTTTCTGCAAGTAGTGGTAGTAGCTACGTTCAGTTACGTATTGCTCTTCCCTCTCCCTTTTAAGTAGAATTGAACAACCCAAACGAGCATCACATCCGTCAATAGTGCCCTGCGTAATCACTTAAGGACGCCGATTAACAGATTAACCAGACGCAGGGAACAGGCAAATTATGTATCGAGTATAAAATTCTTCTTCATAAACTAACACATTCATCCTAAGGCTGTAGCACATTCTTAGGGGCTTCGATTCTTCGTTGCTACAAAACTCTAGATGAGAAAAGATTTGTGACGAAAATTCTTTTACATTGGAGCTAACCTGTAGTTGTCTAGATGTAGAACATCGAGGATTTATGTGGGACTTATACTGGTATTCTATCTAGATATTAATGGACAAGGTCTCTACTAGTTCCTTTGAATACGACCGTTGATCAAACCCCAGGTAGGCAAAATTAACTGTGAGGTTTTGTTTGTTTATTTTCGAAAATTCAAATTACAAGATCTTGGTAATTCAATTTAAAGTGTGATAAGGAAATTTTGATTACAACCCGCACCCTGTCTATAAGCTTTCAAAGCATTTATCTGTCTTTAGTCTCTAAAAATATTAAATTAGGTGTTAATTACAAATTGCCAATCTGCGTGAAAATGGGGCACAACTGGTGCAAAAAAACTTGAATCTGCATTACAGGATTCACTAATTACCCTTCTTCACGAAGAAGTAAGAAATTTCTCCACATCTCCTATAAAAGGTATAGGAGTCAAGAACACAGAGAATAGAGTTTGTAACCAGATTATCACTGAGTTTAATGTGCAAGTACGGACATTTAGACGTGGCAAACCTAACAAATTATTACGATGTATATTTAAGCTTTGGAATTAGATGAATCAACAACATATAAATGAATCAGATCCTCCATTTCTGAAACAGAATTAGCTTGGTGTGGAAATCACATGTTTCAAAAATGCAACAGAAAAGCTCACCTCACTAAATAAGATTTTTCACCGCGAGGAATAGCCAAGGCTCAAGAAAATCTTTCCTTATTCAGGCCTCCATGACCATATTCAAGGTTACTCTTCATTGCCGCACATCAAAAGCCATTTCTTATCTTTACACAAAATACATCCCTTCACATTTAAATGATTCTTCCTATACAGAGATGAATGCTCAGTTAGCGATTTTACGCGACATTTCCGCTACTTGCA
>BMAO01026716.1:0-26300 GCA_019973975.1 Trichonephila clavata
AAATGGAGTAAGATTTTTAAGCAAATTCTTAAAATTATATTTTGAAGCATTTTTTTAAAAAAATCTTAAAAGCACCTACGATTAAAGTTCAGAAATAAAATTGAAGATATTAGATTTATTAAAAAACTTTCAATTTTTAAGAAAAAAATTGCAAGTTATGTAATTTTTAAAAAATAATTCAGCTTTCGAAAAAATTTTGAAATTTTGAAATAATAATTTAGATTTACATTTACTCCTTTGAGTATTTATTTTATTTTGCATGTATGTTGATTTTGACTAATTTTACATCTGATCTCTATGAAAATGAATTGAAAAAAATTTTATTTTACCCCCCCCCCCCATTTTTTAAAAGAAACAAACTCTCTACACGATTCTGTAATATGGATTGACAAATATGTTTTTTGAGAACAAATTAGAAGTATTATAATTATTCACACCGTCACAAATTTTGTGTAATTTAAATCATGGTATAAAATTAAAATATGTATAATAACAATTACATATGTCCTATACTGTCTGATTATATTTCTATTTTTTTCTTGCTTCTTTATATTTTTAGGAAGTTAAGTATATATTAAGTATACACACACACTCATATATATATATATATATATATGTGTGTGTGTGTGTGGTGTGTGTGTGTGTGTGTGTGTGTGTGTGTGTGTGTGTGTGGTGTGTGGCCAAGAGTATTGGCAAATTCAGGTGAAGGTTGGCTGGCCGAAAAACATTGTTTAAACCGTCAATCCTAGTTCCTAAGGCCAGGATTTTGCTCTAGTATTTCTGTGGCTAAAACTATTCTATCATGACTATAGTTATCTTAGGTTTATAACTATTTTTTGTAAATTTTTGTAATATATATATATATATAATTTCTTAGGTGTTTATTATCATTAATTTCAATTTATAACTTAGTTGCATCAAAACTGTACATAACATTATAATGTAAATAAAGGAAATGTAAGCTATTTGCTTTTATTTTTAAAAACAAATCATGTCAAAATCCCCATGTTCTTAATATTTTAAATGCATAAAAGAATAATTATATATAATATTATATATTATATTTCACATTCTTTTACCATGGACAGGTGTCATTCCTATAGAAAATTAATGTGATACTCGTTTAGGAATAACTGGTTTACAGTATATAATTTATTAACTGATTCTGAATTCTGGAAAATGATTATGAAAGCAATTACATAAAATCCAAAATTTCACAACTTAATGAATTACATTATTAACAACGGTCTTTATCACGGTTCTACGTGCAATTATGTTTCAGGCGAATAGCACCCTATAAGTAGCGTCTATTACAAATGCTCTCCTCAAACAATGGACAATATCAGGTTGTTAAACCTAATCCCAGAAGACTGTTGAGAAGATGATAAGACTTGCGTCGCAATTCACAAATTTCGATCCTCAAACGCTTCAAACAAGCGTTTGAGGATCATCTTCTCTGTAGAGTTGATTACCACATATCACTGCGTATTCTCTATTTTGTTGAGTATATTTATTTATTTTAATCGTTATGCATTTTATTAAAATATTTCAAAGATTCAAAATGTATTTTTTTCAAACTATAACACACAATTTATACCAATATTTACCCAAAAGAAATAGAACTTTGGAGACTTTGTTAAAGAGAAAATCATTTCTCGAATTATTATTTACGTTACTTAAACTGTATCTTAAATATTTTTTAATTAAATCTGTGTACTTAATTTTACCAATGCAAATATGTTGATAATTTGTCGCAAGAAAATAAATGTACGTGATTAAGATTTTGCGACCAAACATGGCTTGTTTGCGCCTATTTCTTCGCTTTGCATTGATTCTTAATTCACTTGAGACTTGTCATGCATAAATAAGTTTAATGAAAATGGTTGATCAATCTCATTACAATACAGAATCAAACGTACTTTTTATAAAAATTTTCGAAAGAGAAAATTTACATATTAATTAAAAGGGAATATTCTGGTTTTTTATATAAAGTTATTGCTGTCATTATACGAACGGTGCTCCTAAATTAGTTATCAGCTTCATCACATAGATTTTTTCCTCTTCAATGCACTTCCTTGACAATGAAGCAGAAATGTAATAATCAACATGAAAAATTTAAACCCATTGTGCCATGAAATCTAATACAGATTTTAATATTTTTTATTCGTTAGTAAACCTTAAAACATAATCAAATAGGTCTGATATATATATATAATAAATTTTATCCTAAATAAGCAACTTTATAATTCCTACACAAACTTAAAATTAAAAGAAGCATTGTGTTATATATTAAGTAAATTTTAAGAACATAAAACATATTTTATCATAAATTGCATTAAAATTTCAAAAAAATAGAATATATTAATAATTGATTGAACATATTTACTCTACAACATACCAGCAGATTCATTAATAATATCTCTTATTCAAATCGTTAGAGAAAATGAACAAATAATTTTAGACATCAAAGTAAGGTTTAAATCAAATTTCAATATTATGAATAGCCTTTCTACTAAATAATTCTGTCAAAAATCTCAAAAATATTTTGTAGAATTTTTTTTCGATTTATTAAGATAAGTGGGACGTGATGGTGCATGAAATTTAGATTTTTTTTATTTTACTTTTAAAAAAATAGAGGGAACTTTGCTGTGTCTATAGATGAGAATTCGATAAATAGAACGCTAGAAAATTGAATTTTAAAATTGTAAACAAATATGATGTAGCTGTGATTCAGGTACACTTTCTTCAAAATCCGTAGTGATTTAATATGTATTGTAAAAAACTAATTTTTCTAGACAAAGAATGTAATTTTTCTATATTATATGCTCAGATTTATTGAAAATTGTACATTTTTGTGCAAAAAATACGGAAAATTTAAATAATTAGTTACAAAATTTCGGAAAAGAAATTTGTCTTTTGAAATGATAATTATGTCTAGTTTCGAATTTATAAATACTCAGTGTAGTTTTTAAATTATAAATCAAATGGATATATTACAAAGGGGATCTTGAGGAGTTTTCTAAATTAAATACACAGCTTGTAAAATAGACGTTTCAATTTTTTCTAACTGCTTATTGTTAACATTTAAATTCTCATTAATAATTCTATATGTTTATTACTGTTTAAATATTAGATAAAAATAGGTTTATTTATATGGGTTACGTTACTCCTAGGTTTTCTCCAGGTGTTGGTCCCTTAGCCTATGTCTATAAAGTAGGGGTGGCAGACTTTTACAGGGTACGGGCTACTTTACATTTTTTCAAGGAGTTGCGGTCCACCCACAAAGTGGCACATACAAAGGGGGAGGGGTGTCCACGGGTCCGGACGCTCCTCCATAGCCCGTGATTTTTTTTCGATCAAATATACTCCCATGTATACATTACATAAAATTAAGTATCTGTTAATAATTTTTTTATTAATTAATGTTAATTTATTCAATAATTATTTTCTTACTGTTCTTTGTTCCCGACAATCTACAAAATGAAATATATATATATATATATATATATATATGTTTGGGAGCGTATTGGGGTATGATATAAAAATAATAGCCATTCGACCATGGGGCCACCACGCCGCGCCCCCTCTGAAAAATTCACGAGTGCGCCCACTGTCCAGGATCGTAGGTGTGGTGAGGTAAGGAAAAAGTCACAATATTAATATAACAATAATAAATACCGAATATGTACTTACCTACGTAAATAAAATGAAAAACTCCCTTTTTTGAAACTGCGTTTAAAGCAAAACACAAAATACAAACATAATAAAAAATACTACAAATATAATAATAACTAATAATGCTTTTATTATCAAACAATTGAAAACACATTAGAAAATGAAACATTTTCGACTAAAGTTAATTCTCGTAATTACAGTCAGTAGAAGACTTAGTCTGCGTACTGTCAGCCAATCTTGAATAATTCCGTGTACAATTACTAACGGCTAATCTTCAGGTGGTCACTCCCAATTGTCTTGGTGGTCCACCAGTCGATCGTGATCGACGTAATGCCCACCTCGGCTATAAAGTAATCCCGGCTATAATGTAATTTGGCTCGGTAGCGGGTTCATGAGGCTGATGGTCATCCCGACCATAAGTTTTTATGGTTATCTATGAATTTTAGTGACCATTGAAATTCCTAGTTCTGAGAAACATAAGCATTCACTGATTTTTACTTCATTTTTTTACTTACAAATTATTTTCTACCCGTCTTGACTTATGGATGTTCTGGAGTAGATGCTGTAGGGTTGATAACAGTCTTCTTACCAGAAAGCAACCTTGCCTTTTCCCCATCCCAATAAAGTATTTCTTCTTTAGGCAACATGGCATTGAATAATTACTCTAATATCAGCAAATGGTTCTAACATCAAGCAATCGGCATCTACACAACTCAGTAGCTATGTAACTTCGGATCAGCAGCTATGAAAGAGCTCAGCGCCTGTACTATTCATAATACTGCTGGCGTAACGAATTTGTCCATGACTGACCATACCTAAAGGAACCTCATTATAAATCACCTTCTATATTTTTGCTTCTTATAAGTTAGCATCTAAAAACATTATCATCGCACAAAAATAAATTGGTTATGCTAACTTATATGCTGTTTCAGCGGGTGCATACGGAGACACATGAGTTCATCTTAAATTTTTCATATTTTTTTATTTATTTGTTTTACCCCGGACTGGCCTCAAAATATTCTAAACATCTTGAAAATTGAGAATAATATGTGTTTTTTTTAAAAAAAATTACAGTTTAAATAGCCATTGGTTACTACATTTTACGGATGACGTGTATACTCGTCATGATACATAATCCTACAACTTCTCCATGACAAGTATATTCGTCAAACAAAGTTAACTGTTTAAATCGTTACGACCCAAGTACGTGATTCAATTTAAGATTTTGTAGAGTAGTTCTTATATACTACTCAAGTTTATGTTAAAATATTATTTTTAAATTTATTTTTACAGTTCAATTCATACAAATCTTTTCATAATCAAAAACACATTACACAGATAAAAGTTATTAATAAACAGATATATTTATAATACAGATAAAAATTAAATAATTTCGATACATATCCCTCGGGATATTTCTGTAAATTATATTAAGTAACAAAAAGATAGTAATTTTTTGTGAGGTGTTTTCCTAATAAAGAAGTAGATGTGTAATGATGTTCTTGGTAGAAAAAAAAATGCAAGGTGAACTTTGGGAATTCATGTTGGAAGTCTTGAATCTGAATAATATGAATTTCCAAATTGGTCTAAAAGTAAATCTTATTTGTTTTATAAAAAAAAAAAATTGTATAAAATTACAAAACGTGTGTGTGTGGGGGGGGGGGTTCAAACTACTTCCATTAATCTTCATCATTATCATTATTCGATGGAATGTTTTCAGTGGAAGTAATATTCCTTTTTATTTCTTTTTCGTTTTTCATTACTGAATTGTACTCTTGTGTTATTCTACTTAGTTTTTCTCATGATCATTTTACATGCCAATTTGTCAAACTAATCAACGAATTCATAGTTTTTGGAGAACTGTACGAAAATATCTTTTTCAAAGGGGGTGCCTCATCCGATTAAATGCTTCTTCTATTCCTCATCTTAAAAGGTATATACATTATTCATTTCATCGAAAAATGGATTGTAAGCTCTGTCTAGACAGGAAATAGTATCCAACTCAGGATTAAGACAGGATTTATCCAGATAAATTCAGACCATCTTTTGCATATACATTTAATAGATTGAGACGTATTCTAACTTTGTTCACTTTTTTTATAAGTATTTATTTATATGATCAACTGAAAACGTTATTTTACTATCTAAAATCTTTAAAATATACTCCATTAAATAAAAATGAAGCACCAAGAGAGAGTTTTCTGAATGGGATTGAAATCGTAGATGTGATGTATATGTATTGAGAATGAATCGTTAGTAATAAAAATTGAATATTTCATTCAGGAAATAAAACTATAATAGAAAAAAAATCAATATTGCATTGGCAACTTCTGGCTCTCAAGAAAGCTGAAACCCGATTGGACATTGACTTTAAGAGATGATGAATAGCCTCTAGTGGAATTGCTTACCATACACGTTGCAATTGGCGAGTTTTCTCAGAATGATCTATATTATGTCGAAGACAGCTATTTATCAGAGTTCAAACATGTTCTATTGGGAAGAGATTTAGCAGTCGCTGGCGAAGGAAGTGTTGGGAAGTACGAAGACAAGAAGTAGAAAGACGTTACTGTTGAAACGTAAGCCCACAAATGAAAAGGCAACACTAGACTATACACAATGAAGACTTTCGTTGATACGCTGTTCTGCTGTTAGGATGCCCCCGATGATAACAAGGACTCCGGCTGTTAAGTGAAATGGGATCACAGTCCAAAAATCCTGGATGTCCGGTTTAGTAGCAATTGAAAGTCAGGTGAATACCCAACCGTTTTCCTAGACATTTCTAGACACGTTTTTGTTGGAATAACCGGACATTTTTTTGTAGATAAATGAATGTAGGAGTCCGTGAAAGAAAAGGCAACAATACAGAGAGATAAACCTTTACCTTTATACTTTGCGATTCTTGAAAAGTAGCAGAGCCGATCTGACTATCCAGTTACTTATCCTATAGCTTTTAAACGTCTACAGACATTCCCGAAAGTCATTGTAGCTCAATTAGAAACGAGACCTATCGTTGAATACAATTTTACTTCAGTTTTGAATTATGTGAATACGCTCACTACTGTAACGCCATAATGTGCATGATAATATTTATACATACCTCAGTTTCCGTTTGCTGAGTCATTTATTGGTGATCATTGTAATTATTCTTCTCCCGGTCATGTTGGGTTATTGATAAGGACATCAAGGACTGTGAGTGCTGGTAGGACCATCACTTTGCCGTCGTTATCAGTTGATCGCTTTCTTCTTGATACTCTGTAAATCATAGCTCATACATCCATGCACTCCTCAAATGGTAATATGTTTCTATCGAGGAAAACGAGCAATCTTATGATTTCTCCATCCCATATCCTCAATTGAACAACCCTTCTCAAATGATGACATCTACTCATATTGTTCACGAATCCGTCAGGTAATTATTAGTACAGTCTATCTTAATGAATCAAAGAAATCTCGATCCCATGTATTTGTGCCTTAACATTAGAATGGCCTGTGTTCTATATATCTGTGTGTTCCTTTGCAATGGGCTGGAGGTTCAACTACTCAGTCTTTTGCAACTGAAAGTTAATCAGTTGCATTCTTGATCATAAGATATATGTATTCGCAATTTTGTCCTTTTTTTGGTAACTGCTACTTGGTATCTCATTTTCTATGTTGTGGAGTGTATAAGGTATGGTTGTAAAGTTGTGTGTGTTTACCACACAGATAAGAAAATTATTTGACGCAAGCAAATAAAAGTTTAGCTGCATTAAAATTCGTAAGCTTTTCAAATAAATGAATATTATGTTTAAACCGAAAATAATATAAAGTTATCTGGATTTTTTCCAACAAAATGTTATGTGTAAAACAATTACTTTTATAAAAGACAAATCATTACATTGTATCACAGTTATTTAATACAAAATATAATTTAAATCTGTCATAAACATTAGAGTTATTAAAATTCTTATAGAACAATAAATTTTAATTAGTTTCAATCAGTTTATGAAAATTCAAATCTTGCTTAAAAATATCTAAATACAAAACATAATTTAGACTAAATGCAGTTAAATATGCTCAATTAGCACTTAGAAAATATTTATTAAAACCATCGTTTCAGTTCCGCTAATTAAGTTAAAAATATTTCATTATGCATTACCACGCATCGTTGATACCATTAAAAAGAATACAAAATAGTTACAAAAAGTAACTTATTAAATGCAACATAGCATTAAAAATTATTTCCTTATAAATATTTTCTTTCAGTAGGAAGGAAGAGCCATTATTATTACATCTACTTAATAAAAAATACCTTATTCTCGGATCCACTGAAGTATTGTAAAATGGTTTCTCGGATTTTTATAAATAAATTTAGATGCAACTTACGCTTTCAAGTTAAAGGCTTTAAGCAGTACGCCCCAGCTGCTTCCTAATCGGAGTGGGTGAAAAAGTCAGTTTATTAAAGCACGCGGAGTAAATTTTGTGCAGCTGGTGGCCCAATATCTTCACAATGAACATTGTGTCATTTTTCAGGTCTTTCATAACAAATTATTCTCTCCTTCATTTTTTTTTTCCTAGGGGGATTTTTAACTTAGATCTTATAAGAGAAAATTTATTTGCCTTATTTGATTTGGAATACTCTAGGACGAAATTCATTCTGGTTTCGCGAGCTGATTATAAACTCTAGATAAACATTGAGCGGAATAAAAAAGGAAACCAAAGTTAACGAACTTTAAAGAAATTTTTCAGTTCGCGTTAAATAATATGAAGGTTTTTTTTTTATTTTTGTTTGCTAGTGATCAAGTTAATATTAAAATACTCACTCCCCTAATTTTCGAAATTGCTCTGTAATGTACTTATTTTCAGCAACTTTATTTTATGTAACGTAATTGATTTTTCAAAACTGATAGGCTCATTTTGGAGCCTATTTTAATTTTAAAAACTATTGCAAAATTTATGTGTACCATATAATTCAAATGTAAGCCGCTCCCTGAATAAGAGGATAGTGCCTTTTTTTACAAAAGTTTACCCAAAATTCGAAATTTGTATTTAAGCCGAATGGGCTAAATTCATATGACGTCAAAATCACATGATAATGACAATCACGTGCTTATAGATAATCAGTTCAAAAGCTTATATGGCATCATTGTCACACAATAAAATCAGCCATGTGTTTCCAACTAACCAGTCAGCTCCATTGTTGCACAACCTTGGCTCTTTGCACAGAAACTTCTTAAAAATACATATTTATCAATAATAATAAAGCAAATAACGTGCAAAATGCATTTTATTCTAAAGTGCATCAGTACTTTTTAAACTTTTAACATTTGCGACCCAATATTCAATCTTAATTTTCATCACGTCCCCTTTCCATCCGACTTTAACCTCTGAAGTGCCGCTGGCGTATATAAACGTCTTGATCAGTCAAAGCGTTAATTGCCTTCGACGTATATATACGTCTTTCCTAAGTACGATCTTTTCTATGTTCGGTTGCCCATAAAATTATTCCGAAGGCTTTGGAATTGCAATAAAAGGACCTTGACAGTGTTTGCAAAGGATTTACTTACTTCAAAAAATTTGCTTATTTATTCCTTCCCCCACCCCTCCCCAATACATCACATATACGCATACATGGAAAACAGTTACATTGGGGAGTGGATCGAGTAACTTTTAATTGGTGATTACGAAATTAATTATAAACCATACAAATTATAAGTGTTATTTTTTGTATGTAATTTCATATATGATAAGCCCATATATGTTCACTGGTAATTATTAAACTTGTTCTTAACTTAGTATTGTTAAATTAATTATAAAATACTTTGTGTAGTACTGATACATTTATAAGTGTATTGTATCAGTGTAAATGTGTGGTTTATTTTTTATTCTGTCAGAATGTATTTTGTTTTTTTTTATTATCAGAAAATTAGTATTATCTTTTAAAATAATCTTTTGTATTTGACTTTTTAATATTCTTGCGTCCTCATTATAGAGTAGGGGGTGCACACCACAGTTTTTGAGAAACGCTGAAGAACAGACATAAAATAAGACTTTTTCTGCTAAATCCTTTAAAATCTTTTTTCATAACATTTTAACATCTTTACCCAATTATAAAATTTTAAATTTTACTAATTACAGTGTCCTGAAATCCCGAAATAAATTTACGTTTACTGCATTGCTAATAAAATACAAAAATATTCTTTACAAAATTCTAAAATCTGTGCTATACTTCAAATAATTGTAGGAAACTCACTTCAATTACTAAATTAAACAGTATAATAAATACAACATATCTCGATTTTTACTAAGCTAAAAAATGATTATCTTCTATTTCTTCAATGTGTTACATTGTAGTCAGAAATTATGATCAAAATTCTAATAATAAAAATATGCGAGACCTATACTGCTGTAGACACAACATGCATGCATGATGATGCAAGTAAAATTTTTCGAGGCTCAAATTCTTTCTACTGACGTGAAGTGGATGTTTAGAGAAGGAAGTCTCAGCTCAGCTATCATGCTCTTCTCTCGAATATGACACAAAATTACTAAATCCATCAGCAATAGCTTTAGTGTTGTTTCAAATTACGAAGTAAACTACAAAATCAAAATCTGCCAAATATTATTAAATACTTCATTTTAACTGACTTTATTGGATTTGATGTTACAATATTCTTAAATATTTATAAGGAACTCTATTCCAATTTTTAAAATAATTTATAAAATTACATGCTTAATTAATTCAGCATAAAGAAAAACTGTTCTACTGTAATTATATGCAATGATTTACACCTATTTAAACAACAGATGCCAGTAATTAGCATTTTTAAAATTTATTAGAACATAATTACATATTTTACAAAACAGTTTAATTATTCATTTTGTTAGAATTTTTTATCTCTTTGCAAGAAGACTTAGTTTCCGTCAACTTGAATTAAGTGGGAATTAATTTATTGTCATTATAATACCTTAAGTACCTGTAAAAATTTCATTAAAAAAATATTTGTCGATTAGAATTTTTCTCCGTGACCAAAAAAGTTTACTAAGTGAGTAAAAACAAGAAAATTCTGAGCTATATGTGTAGCTTTTCTCTTTTATGTTTTAGTTACTTCACCATGTTAAAAGGCTCACATTTGCTTATGTTGCTGCATTTCCCTTCCAAAAGAAAAACAAAAAAGAAATCGAATAAAAGTAATGTTTTACAACATATTTCGTACATTACAAAAATATAAGAATACTATCCAAACTATACAGATTTCAATTTTTGAAAAGCTTAAATAAGTTCTTAACGATTGCATCATGGCTGCTTTATATGGACACTATTTTATTTAAAACAAACTAGAAAAATTTATTTGGATAGAAATATTTTATACAGGCATTGCAGAATGTATCGTAAAGTATTAATATCTATAAATACATAAATCTTTTTCTGTATGCAGTTTTGTGATATATGTGTTTGATAAATAAAAAAAGTAGTATACAGGATTTTCTTTTGAAAAACGATGTACACAAAAATACGAATGAAAATAGTTAACATTATATATTCTAATAAAATAAATTTTCAAAAATAGTATTTTTATTCCAAATATTTTATATATAAAAATTCCGATTGAATGTCTTTCACCTTTAGATGTAATACTCCCTCGAAAAAATTCTCGAATATTAATTTAGTTTTAACTTTTTACATTTGCATTGTTGTGTGCTTCAACAAGGTGACTGCCTACCTTCAGACCCAATTTTTTTAAAAAAACAACTTTTTGAAACAAATTGAGTGTTTTTAGGAAGAAAAATAGAAAAAAATATGTAAACACATAAAAATTTTAAAATAAATATTGTACTTTTAGAAAAATTGGTTGTTTTGAAGGAAATTTTACTAAATTTATACTAAAACGGGAAACACTGTATAAAAAATTCTAATGCAATTATCTTAATTTCCTTTATACACAACATACATACTATGGTGCTTCTTAAAATGAACCAAAATCTAAGAGATATATTAAAATATAAAAAATTACAGGCAATTATACATTATAATATGAAGATTTTGATATTTTTAAAGGTTTTTCTTTATAAAAACTACACTAAATGTGAAAAACTATTCAACCTACAACAAAACTTATGGTTCACTTTATGAAAAATAGTATAAAAAACATTCACACAAAATTTCAAAGCATTATCTTGTTTTGTTCTTAAAATATCATGCATCTCGTAAGGAGTTTCTTTTGAAAACATAATTTTGAGATAAACGCATTTAAAGTTTTATGTTACTGTAAAAAGGTATACATAGTTTACAATATTTTTAAAATTCAACAGGATAATATGTCACACCTTCCTTTTCTCCCTGGTGCAACCCTTTTTTCTTTCGGTGAGCTCGTGTTTTTTTCCTTTTTAGTTTTGTTAAGGGTAATGAACGTGTTTCTGCGTCATTTATCTGTCGATAGTCATATAATTTTAATACGCGTGTATCATATATCACTCAGCTTATTTATCACTTTTAATAAGCCACTAGCACCTTCATTAAATAGTAAAACTGCTATATATGCCCCAAATTGCAAAATTTGGAGTTCAACAAAGTTTTGCTTAGGAACTAAATTCCACAGAACACAATTGAAACTCTCATAGCCATTCTGATTCATTCCTTGTAAGCACTTTTCTTAAAAGTTTTTGATCACATAGTTTTAAGTAATGTGATTTCACAATATTTATAATATTTTGTGGGAATCCAGGGGCTTTGGCGGTGAATATTTTACCAAGTGCCTTTGCTTTTTGAAATTTGCACCAACTATCTGTTCCTGTTGGGCATTGACCATGCATAGGCTTTTCAGTACTGGAATAGCAGTGATAAAATGCAGCAATAACTGCGCTTTGCATGTTTGCTAAATTTTTTGTATTACTGCGAATTGCTATTCCGTTATAATTTTGCAATTTGTCGATAAAATTGTCCGTCAATTTTCTCTTCCCTCCCAATCCTTTCACTGACTTTCTTAACTTTCTGAGATGATTCCCAGCCCTTTTCTGCACGTGACCAATACATTCTAAATTATTATCTGTATTAGGAGCGTACAAACTTTTTACGGATTCATATGCGTTGGAATCCCCATCACCATAGTAATCAGTGTACTGCAATTTACGAAGATTCTCTGATCGCTTAAATATGCGATATACTCTGACAGTATCCATGCTTGGCACAGAACCCTTATGATTGCAATACACATGTGCATTAGAAGCAGCACCTGGAACTTTAGTCTGCTTTGAACATATTCTACAAAAATGTGACATTATTTTGATGTCCAAGCATGTTTTGATGTCCAATGTAAACAGACTGTTTGTTGCTAATTTTTTGCAAGAAATAACTACACTAATAATAAAGTAATGGCTGGAACACTAGTAAAATTTCGGAAATATATTTTATAAATTACAAAAATGAGAGAAACTGTAGTATTTGAGTTAAAAACTGCAATTTTCTGCAACTTCCGGTTCCGGTTCCTTTTTGAAGAGAGTGATGTTTTTTAAAATCACTATAACTTTATTTCTATTTCGCGTTAAGGAAAAATAAAACTGTTTTGGAAAGAAAAATGTTCAAACTATAAGATTTTGAAATTAAAAAAAAATTGTCTTATGTAGTCGAAAAATGACATTTTCAACGTAGGCTAGACGATCTGCCGATGTAACGAAAGGCAAAGATCTAACAGGCTGCTGTTAGCGTTACTCCACCATAGGTAAAAGCAGCAAAATAATGAATGGCAACTCTTATGACAACTTAACGATGATAAGATTGTAGCACATTGGAAAGAGATCAAAAATATAATTCCCATCATATTGTCATTCTTTATCCAATTCCTTTTGTGCATCTTGCCTTTTCAGATTCCATACCACCAATGGGTTTTTTACAGAAACTGCCATAATTTTTAAATTGTCATATTCATATGATGCTGGTGATGACTTATTCTTCGGTATGATTAGCCAGTTGTTTCCAAGTATTCAATTACGTTCAAATTCAATTAATTGGCTATAAAGTTACTGACAATGTCTTAAAGGCATTATTAATTATGCCTTCAGGAAACAACACCAACATGTAGAGAAAATGGACTATCTGCAATTGTTTCATATTTTATTCAATGCTTTTTGCGGATTATAAACATTAGCTATGATCAAAGTCAACAGGTCTAATTGATTTGACCGAATAGTATGTATGTCCTTTGTGTGATTTTTTTATACATCTATTTCCTAAAACCCATGCGTAACGTGTTTGTTTTCAAATTTAGTGTCTGCCAGTATTTTTAGTAACAGAAACAATTGCAAATTGCCCCACATGCCAATTTAGGGCAGGGTAAAATTAGAGTAGAACTATATAAATACAACTCTAAGCATAGAGAGGTCTTCTTTCACTCAGTATACAAAAGGAAAGTATGCTGTGCTAAACTACCTGGACACTGGTAACGACACTCTTGTGTGAATATTGTTTTTAAATTATCGTAATGTTTCATAGGAAATATGATTGAATGGGAAATGATAAAATGAGGTAGTGAATCCAATATTGCTATTTTTCAACATTAATCATTACTCTTATAGATCTACTCACAGTGGCATATGCGAACACACACACTGACATACTCCCACATACGCTCATAGATAAATGCCTGTATGTATTCGCGTCATTGTACTAACAGTTAATAATAATTTTTCTTCTACATTAAACAATAATAATTACTCTTATTTAAAAAATGTTGAAGTATATCATGCTGCAACACAGAAAAGTGTTTTTCACTAACTAATTGCTTAAGAATAATTACTATATTGAAATTACATTTGATAAAGGAGATATAAAATTAAATATTAGTATTTACACAGAAAATTAATTGATGACAAATTCATTTTATGCAGAATTTATCTGTTTCCCCTCCGTCTTTCAAAAATATACTTCAGATAAGAAAAATAAATCATCACACATTTTTATATTTCAACATCATACTTTTTAATAATATTTGTGAAATATCATATTTCAGGCTTCTATCGAGAATCTTATATTTAATACCTTAAAAAAATACTAAAATTTTATATAAATTAAAATATACGTTTTTGGGACAATTTTTTTGGTGTCATGGTTAGGATTTAAAAAATCATTTTTTTTGTCTATGAATTGATTTACACAAGCTTCATCCTCCAGTGTCTGCATTCTCTGAATATCAGCAACAGCTGTTCTAATCCATGGTATTAAGGATTTCTTCAGACACGAGATTTGCTAACGCTCACCAGAGAAAAAGACTGATTAAGTCTATAATCTCTACCCTAAGCCAATCCACGGGCAGACAGGACTTTGGTTGTAAAAGGGTTTTGCAGCCAAGATCATTAAAACTGTCTCGGCAACAAAAAGAAAAGATTTTATCGCCTCTGGTGATAACACTATATTAGAAAATGTATGTTTGCTAAATAGGAACGTATTTATCGGTTTATCGATCAAGGAGAAACATCCCTTTGTTAACTATTCTGTTCAGATAATAAAGAAGAATATATATATATATAAATTCTTCCTTATTATTATTATTATTATATATAAAGAGAGAGAGAGATAAAGACAGATATAATCCCAAAAGCGGTAATAGATATGGAGAAAAAGTGAATCAGAAAATTCTAGAGAACACTATATTTATTACAAAATAAATAACGTGCACAGAATAATGTTAATAATAGAATATGAATAAGAGCACCTAATGAATTTGCGATTTCTATTACTTTACGCGGAAAAACGTTAGAAAAAAGCAGATATATTTATCAACAGATACCTTTATTCTTTGCGTTTTTTATGTTTTCTATCAACTTCAATGAGCATTTCGATTATTTGTATTTATTTCATGATACACACTCTCTGCAATACATCAGAAAACGCTCGCTCAAGCATTATTACTTTGTTGAAGTCTTACACTGTAGGCAACAGGGTCGCATACATTTGCAATTTAAGGAGACAGTACGATTTACGCAATTTTTTCTAATTTAATGATTTTCATAACTTTTTTGGTTGCCTTCAATGTATATGTATGATTGAAAACAGATTTTGTGCTAAACATTTTATGAAAAGCTAACCATTTAATTTTTTAAGGGAAAAACTTAAAATTTATGAAGTGATTTTAAAATGCTACTCCTTCTACAAAAGCTGACGTACATATTTGAAATTTGATTTTAAAATAGGTAAAACTATGTATAACAAAATTTCGTATGGGTTTTGTGATAACATGAATGGTATTTGTACACTACATATTTTCATGAACGCTTATTAAAAATTCCTTAAAAAATGTGTAAATTCTAACTTCAATTATTATTTTTTAAATAAGTGTTGCTTTGATTGAAAACTGAATACCAACTTTTGTTCCATGTACTATTAGCAACAAGTGAAAAAAATTTCCAAGTATTAAGCACAATAGAAAAAGACTCTTAACATTTTAAATGAAGACAAACTAGTTATTTTATCTTTCTCTGAGATAAGTCAGCTTAAAGTTTTGATTTGCCTTTGGAATGTGAATAAAAGAAAAATAAAATTTTCATATCTCTGTGTTTTTTAAACCTAGAACTTTCAAATTTTGTGAGTTTGTAGAAAAATATATAGAAAGTAATTTAAACTCAAAAAATTACATTTGATTTTTTTTACTAATTTTTGTCAATTGAATTTATGTCCTCTTAAAGTATCTTGGCAGAAAAAAAAATTTTTTTTATCCTAAGCCAGATAAAGGCATGACCGCCATCAATCTATGTCGGGCAGCCCAATACAGTTCAGAAACAACACGAAAAAAGAGAATGACAGAAAAAATGGCTTATGCTGTTAGATCAGATAAGCCTGGAGGTCCAAATACGTAATTAGAATTTTCTTGTTCTTTGACTGCAAACTTTAACGTCAAAATTTATGGATTTATCTTAATTATCATGAACCTTGATGAACAGAGATAGGCAAATTTATTTAGCGCACCGATTTCATGCAATTCGCATATCAAACATGGACTGGTTTAGTGTGTCTTGAGAAACGGGTTGGCAAGATAAGAATGCAAGATGCCTTTTATTTTTAAATATAGTTTTTTGTGCAATGGTCCTTTCGTTTATGAATCATTACATTGCCAAACGCTGAACAACAACTACAGCTAGTGTTTGGATTTTCTTCTATCCACGTTTTTTAACAAGATTGTGAAATTGTGAACAGACTACTTTTTATTTCACACCTTCTCTTTTTAGCATATTGTCCTCAAGATATTTTTTCGTACTGCACTAAGTTCGCTCGATAACTGTGAAATTGACTTATTCTCCCATATCTTCTCATTTTCGAAACAGGAACTTTAATTCTTCTCTTACAGCCTTTGTACATATCTCACCCTGAAGTCACCTTTTACAATACTTAGTCACTATGTCTGGTCAATAGCTACCAACGATTAATTAATAGTGAGTTGCAAGACTTTAGTCGTCATAACTTTTTGTAGTGAAAAATATTTTTTGAAGTGAAACTTCTAAAGGCGTGAGAGTGAATTGGAAATTTGCCCAGTTTTGCGTTAGGGTGAAAATGCGAACGGAAGTAGTGATACCCCTCCCATCCTCCAAATCGTCACCATGGTGAGGAGATAACGAGCGGTGGACATCACGTGGCTTGCGTCATATCCGTGAAAAAGTTGGACGATTGCTAAGGAGGAATTGCATCAGAGTTATGGAGTAGGACATCTTGCTGCTCGGACGAAAGGCGCTTAGGTATTGAAGACATTACGTGGGTACCCTTGCTACTCGTAACGAAATAGCGTGGCGTGTTTTTGAAATTTTTATGCAATAAACGTGGAATTTTTAACGAATAAAAGCACCCAAAATATTACTATTATATGGCTCTTCCCGTTCGGAGAGTGTCTGGGGCATTGTGTATATGTCACCAACTTTCGCGCCAGTATCGCTACGGATAGCGTCTTGTAAACAAAAACAGTGTCTTCTGTGAGTGATGCATTAAGTTTATATTATTAATTTTTATTTGAGTTGATTAAAATTTATTCTAGTCAGAATAACTAGAATAAATGCAAAAAGAGGAAAAGAGTTTCGGGACAGAAAAAAAAGGGAAAACTAGCAGCAAGTCGAGTCAAAATCTATATATCACCAGGTAGTCCTGTCGCAGCTGTTATTATCTTCATCCATAAAGTTTTATTTCTGTACACACCAGAGACTGCTGCAGTCATTGGATCCGATGATGATTAAAAGCCGATTATCTTAACTGAAGACTTTAATGTTAATTTTGCTTCAGAGGAAGCAAAGCCACTCTTTGAATTCTTGAAATGGACACTGATTCTAAAGAAGGAGCAACAATATACGGAACCACGATTGATGCAGTTTTCTCACGTTTTCTTGATTGACTAAAATTGAGGATTTTTATCTCCTACTCCAGTTACCAAGCACCTGTTGCGTCTTTCTTGGAAAATGATGATGCAGAAAATTGAATAAAAATATTTTTTCATACAATAATTGAAGTTTGTTTTATTTGATTAAAGTAAGTTAGCATTTTAATATAATTAGATCTATTCCTGCATTTACAGCCAACGTCGCCAAAGAAGTTTCACTTTTATCACGTGGCTTTCCACTTCTTTTATACCTATGCTCTCGAAATTCTGCTTTATCTATTAATCATATTCCACAATTAATTTCTTCCTTTAATTTAATGACTTAATTGTATTGTTTCATTTGTGTTTGAAGAATCCTTTCAATGTTTTGTTTCATCGGAAATTACATGTATGAAAATCCTGACCAAGGTTTCAAACCATAAAGGCCTTACAAATGAACTTGAAATTATTGCAAATCCAGACATTTTTTTTCGTTTCAGCAAAATGAAAACACATAATCCTAAAATTAGGAAAAATACTACATTGTGATTTTGAAACAAGAATTTGAAAATAGATTTCAGAATTTTTGAATAAAATAAATATTTTTTCATATATATGCGAATTTTTTACGGCCTACGCAGATATGATGCCAATGAACTTTCAAAAGGATTGCTTAGAGTTACAATCTGACATCCAACTTAAACAGAAACTCTATATATATGCTTTTACGGATATTTTTATAATATGCCAAAATAAAGATATCTCTCCCTGCACAATCATTCCTTATTCGTGTTGTATTTTTTTAGAAACAAATGCACATTTTTGAGCAACAAATTTTTAAGAGAAGTAAAATCTCAAACCAGAACATCTTGAGAACTACCTGAGAATTGTAACAACTTCAGTCAAACTAAATATTAATGGATTGTTTTTTTAAAATTCAATGTTAAATGCATCACCTTATATTTTTTAATCTCTAGTTATATTAGTTAATAATCTTGTAGTGTAATGTTATGTATAATGTGTTATATAAGATGTATAAAAAAATGCCAGTGTAAATTCCCTGCTGCATCATTTATAATACAGAAATCATGTTTTTAAATTTAATATGTTAATTATACATTGTGTGTTTTTATGCAGAGTTGTACTTATGGTGTTTAACTGATTTTGTGTCTGGTCCCAAATACATCGTTTTTTCCCAATACAGCCCATGAAAATAAAAGGAAATATTTTTAGGGTATTTAATATTATTTTTAATTTTGAGCCGATTATAGAATAAATCTTAGCGTGACAGATTTAATGTTCAGATTGAAGAAATCTAGTATCTTTTTTTTAAAAAAATATTTGATGTTTAGAAAATTATTGAAATCAGAAGAAAAAGGTATATACAAAACAGAATATTTCATAATCTTAAGCAAGTATCTCAGTAAGTATATTTACATGCCTCACAATTTATGAATGCAATATATATGTAACAGGACTTTAATTCAAGTGAATGTATTTTTTATTAATGTCCGTATGTAAAATCACATCTACCTGTTACAATTTGCAGCTTATTCTGAAAAAAGATTTTTGAAACTATATTTATTTTTTTATATATCATACACATATATTACATTTGAGGGGATGTATTGCTTTATTAAGAATTATATGTGTTACCCTTATTTGTTGTTATTAATATCAAATGTAAAGTATATTTTGTAATTTGTTAAGAAATACAAACTATATAGCATTTTTATATTTCATATCTTAACTTATTACTATATATAGATAAGGACTTATGATTTTTTTAATGTAAAGATGGAACTTTGTAAATCAATGTGACAATTCTTTAGAAACATGTAGGTTATATATTAGAGAAAACACTCATGTTAGAAGTTTACACATACAACAATTAAATTACTCTGACTAAACGTGAAAAAATACAATGTATCCTTTGAATTCAAAATTTTGCAAGTGAGTACAAAAATCGCTTACCAAATAGACTGAAAAAATTATTTTATGCCAAGTACTTCAAACCTCTTTAAGTTGAATAGCTTCATATAAGCATCCAGTGTTCCAAAACTTCTTTCTCAAACAGTGGAACGCGTCCGGTTGTTAACCTTAATCTCAGAAGGCTGCTGAGACGATGATAAGACCTTGTTGCATCTCACAAGCTTCGATCCGCAAATGTCTCCTACATGTACATCGGCTTTTCAGGTTCTTCTGTCCAGTCTGTCAGGCTTCTTGTCATCATTTATATATCTCCATTTTTCTCACCATGCATGTAGTCGAACGTCTTTTTTTCTTTCCTTTCCTTTTTTCTCTTCAATTTCCTGAAATTCGAAAAAGTATTTATTTCCTGGTCTTCTCCATTTTTTATTTATTAAATTTATTATTACTTCCTTGTAGGAAAGGTATATGGTACTTAAAAAGTGAGAATAAGAAAACTTTTTGAAAATTTTAAAAGGAATACTAAGAATCTTCCCATGAAAAAATTGCAGTTTCAAGTACTTCAAATATATGTTTTCTTTTGGTGTCATTAAAAAATAAGAAACGATAATAAAAATATATTTCTGTATCTTTGTTT
Organism: Trichonephila clavata; assembly: GCA_019973975.1. NCBI lineage: Eukaryota > Metazoa > Arthropoda > Arachnida > Araneae > Nephilidae > Trichonephila > Trichonephila clavata. Next base: position 20,548 of record BMAO01026716.1, read on the forward strand.
ACATCTATGTTTTTTTTTCTTTTTAAAGTGATCGATATCGTGCAAATCAGATATTATCTGCAGTCAATCGACAAGTAAAAAATATGGAGAACAATATCATTATAGATTAATTTATAACAGAATAAAATTAAAAATGAAAATGGACTAAGACAATAACCAAAAGTACACTCATTGCTATAAAAATGTGTGAACCAATAAAAAGTCTTCAAAATGAAAATTTGCATATGCAATAATTACTTTGATATAAGTAAGTGATTAGAAATCATTATAATATCATTATTGATATAAGTAAGTGATTAGGGATCATTTATCGTAGAAAAAGTACAAAGGAACATAAGTTTTAGTATTCTGTTAGAGTTCATTAGCGTGAATGCAAGATTCGATACAAGTGGGCATTGAGCAGGCATACAAGCTCCTGATGATGTCCTGAAACATCTCGTTCCACAGTTGCTGTAAGTGCGTGTCTGGTTCAACCAAACCCGTCGCTTTTCAACTTGTCCTTACAAATGATCCTAGATATGCTCAATTGGTGGAACATCGGTGGATCGAGAAGGCCAGAAAAGGGTGGTAATGTAGCAGAGACATTCTTGTGACATCCTCGCTGTGTGTAGCCGAGGACAGTCTCGTTGAAAAATGGCTCCTGGGAGCCCTGCTATGAGTGGCAACACATTTGGCTGAAGAATGTCATGGACGTACATATGGGCTATTATTGTACCATGGATCAATATTAGGGGTGACTGTGTATCGTAAGCAATGGTACCTCATGCCATCACACCAGCTGTGGGAATGGTGTGTCGATATAAAGTGAAGGTAGGTTTGAGACGTTCACCACGGGTCCTCTACACACGAACATGATTGTCATCACTGCTCAAATTCAATCTAGATTCCTCGTTGAAGACGACCTGGTCCCATTCAGTTGCAGTCCAATCCTGACGTGTGCGTCACCACTCAAAATGGAGGTGTTGGGGTTGGGTGTCATTGCCAGCACACATAATAGTCACCGTGATACCAGACATCCTTCAGCTGGTGCATTGCAATGGTTCGGGAAGACACAGGGGCCTGTAGTGAAGGTGCTGCCTGTGTCTGGACCACGGCCAATGAGACAGTTGGTTCTACGTGTGCGTGTCATATGCTGTAACGGTCTTCTCGACGATGGGTCTTTCAAGGGCATCCTGAGCTTGGTCGCCGAGTAAATGGAGTCTCTTCTGCCCACTAGTCTCAAAACCTCCTCACAGGTAAATCAGAAAGGCCTACTTGACGAGCTAATCGCCGAGTTGATCACCCAGCTTCCATCATCCCAATGTGTGATTCTTCTTTTCTGGAACTCTGACATCTGCTCATATTGCCTTCGATAGTGCGTAACAGCATGCCTACATCAGCGTTTCCTTTGCAAAAGATTTTCATTCAAACAAGCTATGCTTACCTGTTTTATACTCCAAGTAGAATGAAGTTCAACACCCTCTAGTTGCATTACATGCTGAATTTTTAAACATTTGTATATCAGTCCAATATGTATTTTTATGCAAAGTTTCGTTAGAATCCAACGATTATTTCTTGATGCTCAAATTTTTATGGCAATGAATGTATACTTATCTTTAAAATAATGTGAAATGCGTTGATGATCCCTTCTAAACAAGTTCATCCATTTGTGTATATATATATATATATATATATATATAATTTACTTGACTACTGATACAACCTTTTATTGTATACTTAACTAATATTTACAAAAAATTAAATCTATTACACCTAATAATCCTCTACTGTATGATTTTCTGTTTCATATGTCTATGAAAGCAACATATTTATTAATATTATACAGACTGTTAGTTTGAATTAATATCATCCTAGAAAGTTTCAAGAGATCCATTCCATGAGAGGTTTTGAGGATTAACTTCGTAATTGTAAGCCTTGAAATAACAGGCGCGGATTTAATCTCATTTTTGTTCTATACCCATCTAATCTCCACTCAGTAATACGAGATGACTTCTATGGCTTAGTTGTATTTGACTTGTAATAACTCTCACTATTCTATATGAATGGATTTGGTAGAATCAGAACGCGAATTTATGTATGAATTATATGAAAACTTGCATTTTGTTTATTAACATGTAAAAAATAACATCACTAGCGCAATTTTGAGAATTAAAAGAAATTAGCACGTCAACCTAGGAAACAATTATTGGTAGAACATTACTTGCTAATTTAATATACTTGCTGTGCCATTTATTGTCTTATAGTCCTTTTTAAATTTAGCTTTATTACACTAATACGTACATTTACAAAAATAGATTTAATTAGGTTATTTTATAATATTCTTATTTAGTATAATAAAATAAATCGATGTATCATTTTAGCATATGTTACAGTTATAAATACTACGAAATGATTTATATAACTACAAAAATATTTTAATAACTATGTCTTTATAACAAAACAAGTAATATAAAAAAATTAAGTCAATTCCTGCTTAGGCAAACAAAGAAAATTTTTATTTTCGCTACATTTATTAAATAGTTACATCTAATATATATATGTATATACATATTACAGAGTCACAATATTAAGTGACAAAATATAGAAAGCTATTGTCTTTGCAATTTTCCATTTTCCTTTCTATATAGGGTGCAGGACAATATTTTTGTTTGTTTGTTTATTCATTAATTAAATTTAATTATTCTAATAAAATAGAATCACATTCTCAGAAATTAGGTTATCTCAGGTGGGATTCGAAACCACGACCTTTGGATTAAAAATCCAACGCACGATCTATTGCGCTACAGGGACACAACGAAAGATTTTTCTTTCTACATATGCTGTTGAACTATTATTTTAGTTTGTTACTATTTACTCCCTTTTTTATTTAATTAATGAATTAATATTTGAAAAAACTGTATTAACATCAAGTGCATCCACTACAAGTTTAAAGAAATTTATTTGAACTTGATTGTGGCTGAATTTAGAAATTAATAAATAGAGGATAAATAGGAAGTATATTATTACGACTGAAAATTTGAATATATATATTTATATATATATATAACCAACAATTCTAATAAAATTGAGCTCAGACACTTTCAAATGCATGGATTTAATAATGTTGAATTGTCGATTATTAAAATCGTACCAAATACTAAGCACACATTATGGTGGGAAAATCATTTTATCAGAAGTTTTAATACAATATATCCATATGGTCTTAATGTTTTTATACCTTGCTAAAAACACACTCCAAATTATGTCACAGAGCAATAACAAAGAATTTTTTTATACTGCTTCCAATTCAGTTTTTAAAAGAAACTCAAGGAGCAATAGAACAAAAGAAAAAACAGAGATAAGAATTCTTTAATTGATAATATTAAAGCTATTATAAATGATTTTGAATTAAACTTTAATATCAAGCAGATCAAATATTTCATGTTTGGTCTTAATAAAAAGGAAATTGTACTGTTGGATGAAATTTTAAATAATGAGTGCTTTAAGGTGTGTCATGCAGTTCACATAATAAAAGACATTAATAATTTTTTACTTAATAAATTCAATATAAATGTCAATTAATTTAATAAACCTACTACAGAATACTGCACTTTATTATTCATGAATAATACATTTGATAAAGTTAATTTTTCTAGTGTTTTTAATAGACATTTGTCACTTTTTCCTGTTAGGAATGTAATAGTTAAAAAAGCTTTTAAATATAATAAACGATGGGCAGATTTATCTTTAATTACAGTAATAGCTCACCTTCTCTTGACATAGATGACTGTAAATGTAAGAACTATCATGAATTTATTGATAGCTATCACAAACATGTCGTAACAGGCAATTTAAATATAATCAAGGATGGAATTTTAAAAGATATCATGAGTAAAGGCACTAGTTTTAGATTAACAATTTCTAACAACAATAATACTGTTAAAAATCAAATTAATAATGATATAAATAATTTCATTACTAAATCTGCAGTTAAATATGGTTTGCCTTTAGAGTCATTTGATGAATTTAAGTACAATATTTTAAAAGACCTGATGAAATTTAACTATTGTTCTAAACCAGTACTCACTTATAAAGATGTAAAACAGAAAATTTATGATTTACAAAAGAATTTTATCATTGTTTACATAGATAAAGTGCCTGGTAATTATGCTATTATCTGTAAGTATTTTTATAATACTATGATTAAGGAACATTTTTTAAACAATAAATCTTTCAATAGATTGGAATGGTCAGATAAAGAAATTACTAATCGAATCACTGCTATATACAGGAAATTGAATGTTTCCATTCATAAGATTAAGTTTCCATATATATTTTTAACACCTAAATTTCATAAAAATCCTGTTAAATTTAGAACAGTAACAAATGGTTTTAAAACTTATATCACTGCTGCAGGTAAAATGCTGCACAATATTTTGCAAGAATTCATCAATAAGCAATGTAATAAAGCTATAATTAAAAATAGTAAAGAAATTATAGATTTTTTTAAAGATAAAAATACTTATTCAGTTCATAGTTATGACTTTGAAGATCTTTTTAACTCTATTGATATCAATGATGTAATTAGGGTAATTTTAGATAATCACAGAAATTATAACCTTAATATTAATTTATAAAATTTAGAACTCTAATAAATTTTGTCCTAAAAGAAAACTACATTAATTTTAATGGTTCTCTGTACAAACAAACCAAAGGTTTGCCTCAAGAGGTGGCCCTGCTAGCAATAGTTTGGCTATTTATATTTACACTTTTACGAAAATAATTTTATTATTAATAGTGATTATTACATTTTAGATACATAGATGACCTAATTATTTTTGGTAAAAATAATAATTATAATCCCAATATCAATTTTTATCCGGGATATTTAAAGCTACTTAAAATTAATAATAATCCTGTTAAAACTAATTACTTGGATGTATCATTATATATTAAGGACTATAAATTACATAGCAATATTTATGATAAAAGAGATGATTTTAATTTTAACATTCTTAAAGTTCCTTCCTGGAATTCAAACTTATCCATCTCAATATATCGAAATATTATTTTGAATTATATTTATCGTAACAAGGTATTAGTTAGTGATAAATCTAATATATATTTAAATATTAATAACTTTATTAAACATTGTATAGAACACAGTTACCCTCTTAAATTTGTAAAAAGTTATATAACAGTTATATAAAAAAAGTTTTTTCAGTTATACAGTTTATAGATAGATGGCGCCTCTAGCTAAGTAATTTTGTAATAATATATTTTATTAAAAATTAATCGTTTATGTCTGGATGGTATTTTTATTTTCTATAAATTTTAAAATAAATATAGAAATTTTAAAAGTATATAATCTATATATAGTAATATTGCTACTTTATTAATACATAATAATTATATGCGTTACTGTTATTGTCCATAAGAAGCGAATATGTATTCACATGGTAAGTCTATTATTTTGGCTATGATTTTAAATATTTTTAGTAATTATTAAAGGCTATAACATTATAGTATTACATTAATAGATTATGGTTTTATCTATAATATAGTTAAACTTCTCTAGAAATTTATTGCTTTCCCTATGGCCCAGAATACTGGCAAATTCAGGTGAAGGTTGGCTGGCCAGAAAACTTTGTTTAAACCTGCATTCCTAGTTCCTAAGGCTGGAGTTTGCTATTAGTATTTCTGTGGCTAAATCTTTTTATTATGACGATAGTTATCTTAGGTATATAACTATTTTTTAGTATATTTTAAATATA
>BMAO01026717.1:0-18193 GCA_019973975.1 Trichonephila clavata
GTCTGACCAAAACTCTTGCAGCAGTAGAGACATTATTTAGGTGGTCTTCAGAAGGACAGAGCACAGATTGTTAAGAACTTTTAACAATGAGTGTTATTATTAAGGAATTCAATATTTCGAAGCAGTTAGCGAATTTCGGGTGTTTAGAGAATTTGGGAATAGAAGCAGAGGTATCTGCTGATGAAAATATTGATAAAAATATGAGTCGGAAGCTGTGGAATATCCAGCTGAAGTTGAAGCTAGAATTTCATACCAAATAAGCGGTAATAAAGTGAAATTCCTTTGGAAACGAATATGAAATCATTGTTAGAAAAATAATGAAGAAATTGCGAGGAAAAGATTTCTAAAGTTGAGATTACGTTTTAAAATGACAGTTCCTATTTGAGGATTACAAGTTAGTCGCAAACAATTATCTTTCTGAAATAATAGAACGTATTACAGTTGAAGGAAAATCTACAACATAATACATTTTATCTTCTACATAGACAGTAATACGTACTGATAAAACACAAGCAAGTGTGAATCGTATTCGATGTGTCACATGCGAAAGGACAACTATCTTTGAATGATTGCTTACACACAGGGCTAAACTTTTATACCTAACCTATTTTTTCTCTTAATCAAATTCGAACGAATCCATTGTAGCAGACATAAAAATGGCATTTTTAATGATTGAGACAGAGAAAGTGAAAGGGATTTTACAAGATTTTTCTGGGATGAGAAAATCCAAGAATTGATTTAGAAAACAAGAGGCAAACTGAAAATAATTTAATCCCAATATTCCTCTTTTAGTAAATTAATTAGAATAAGTGCTTTAAATTAAGATTTATTTATAACTGTAAAGGGAATCCATTGTTAAGGAAAATAGACTGTATAAGTGCTTCTGTGTGTGAATTTGATCATGTTGCGAAGTTTTAAGTAAACAATATTTAAAATAAACAACTTAAAAAAGAATATTTACAATTTTCTGAATTTCTAACTGAAATAAAGTGCCTCAAAAACAGACAACCGATTCCAAAAAACAGTAAAATTTCATCTTTAAACGTTTTTTGGACAAAGATGAGATATTGAAAGTGGGAGGTAGATTAAAACATTTGCGATCCTAGCTGAATTTCAAAACATCAAATAATGTTGCCAAAGGCTCACTATTTCACTGATTTAATAATTGAACACTATCACAAGAAATATTTACATTCTGGCTTACAAACACATTATATTTCATAAGACAGTTTTATTGGATCCCATCTCGTCAGAACCAAGTAAGAAGACTATTAAATAAATGTATTATATGTGGTTTTCGTACGAAAAATTAGAGAATAAACCAAATGAGGGGAGATTGACCACGAGACAGAATTGTGCCTTCCAGACCCTTTGAAAAAGTCGGATTAAATTATGCAGGTCCCATAATCACAAAACTAAAATTAAAAGTTCAAGAGTGACTTTGAAGTCGTATAGTGCCATGTTCATTTGTTTCAGTACAAAGCCACCATATAGAAATTGTTTACGACTTAACTGCAGAAACCTTCCTAGCATGTCCCGGCGATTTATAGCAAGAAGATCCAAGCCATCCATCATCTGGAGTGACAATTCAACGAATTTCAAGGTGCCTTAACGATTGGAATAAAATTTGCAAGTCCGACACACAATTCAACGATTCAGTGCAGAAGGGGGAATCGAATAGAACTTTATTCCACCTGCTTCTCCCATTTCGGTGGATTGTGGGGAGCAAACATTGAGTCTATGGAACTTAAGTCATTTTATTGAAGGTAACGAAATCAGCTATCATTGAAGTGCGGAGAAAAAACTACGTTGGTTACACAAATCGAAGCAGTTTTGAATTCCATTCATTCTCGCTACTTTCATCGGCCCCAATGATTAAAACCTTTAATTCCGGGAATTTTTTGACGGGAAATGCTATTTCATCTTTTCCTGAACCTTATACTACTTCGGATGCTTTATCTTATCATTCATTCCAGGTGGAAACTTATTCAAACAATTAGAAACAAATTCTGGAATCGTTGGAGCACCGAATATCTTTCTCATTCAGACCCGTGCCAAATGGAGTGTCCAGAATCCAAACTTGAGAGTGAATCAGCTTGTTCTTTTGAAGAACCCCAACACCAAACCCTTGGACTGGCCAATGGGGTGCATTCTAGAAGTTTTTCCTGTTAATGATGGTCCTGTGAAATAGTTGAAGTTAAAACCTCACCAGGTATTTTAAGACGCGCCACCAACAAAGTCGTACCATTGCCTATTCCAGATAACTCGGCAGCTGTAGAATAACTAAAAAATTTGAACATTTTTATCAATTTCTTTAAACTTTAACCTTTATAGTATGCTATTTATATATTTTTGCTTATTTTATTTTTCAGTATTATTGATAATGCATGTGATTTAAGAATTGAATTTATAGGATTTTATTTTATTATTTTCATATTGCATGAATTTTTTTGTATTTTTGAATTTTAATGATCTTAATGTAAACTTCATAGGAATTTAAGTGGAGTAATGGTAGAACCCCCTCAGTATAGAGGGCGCTGCTTGGGAAAACTTTCTTTGTTTCGATCAGAGATCTTCTGTACGTCAACGAGTGCAGACGCACTCTATTTGTTATTAAACTTAAATTAATCATTAACTATGTTTGATTTGTCGTCGATGAATTGATTAAAACATTTTCACTGAACCACCAATGCCTCAAATGATTTGATGCCCTTGATGAACCAGCACACAATGCTTTAAATTAATGACAACATAAACAGGAAAAATGTTAAACTTTTCAAAAATAATAGATTTAGTTCTTGTGTGTAATATTAAATAAAAATGAAAGGAATAAAAAAAAAATATTTACTCAAGGAAATTTCTTATATTGCTCTCCAATTACTCCAAATATAGTCTTTTTTTTTGTAATTTTTGAAAAAAACGTCAAAAGAATACACCATTTTCATAAATATAAATAAGCAATGACTTACAGCATTTGTATTTTTACCCATCCTGAGAAAAATTAATTCCGAATTCATTTTTATCACTAAGCTAACATCCTGTTCTTAGAACGAGTTGCTTACGCATACCAGCATTCATAACCGTAAATAAAAAAGAATATTTACAAATCTCTGAAACATTCTATTCCGCGAACAATGAAGAAACGCAAAAATCAAGTAATTAATTCCCGGCAAAGCGAGCCGTGCCGGTCTAAATCTCCTCGTTGTGAATGGAATTCCGGTTTTTTTCCCTCCTCGATAAGATATTTTCGAAGACGAAATGCCCTTGAATTCTAATCTTCGTCAGATTTAGCAAATAATTTTGCATACAAAACAATACGTTCTCGCGCTTTTGACATCTGAATGGCTTCCGCACCACACCTGCGGTGTTAAGTTACACCACGATGAATTCTTGAAATTATTCATGGTTCATCCTCAGTAGAGCCGATTAGATACGTCACACGTTTGGTCTTTTGTGTCCCACGAAACACCACCTTTCCCAACTAATTCTGAATTAGAATGCACTTTTTATACACACAAAAAAGCGAATCATCAATTTAAACTACTTTTTCTGTTATTTTAATGGTAAAAATACAAAATAAAAAACGCTTAATGTTCTTCGAATTCATCTTTTTGATACAAATAGCTTTTTTTTTAAATAGCATTTAAGCCGAGAGGTCATGGTTGCGAATTCTTGGCCGGAGTTGCTTTTGACCTATCGTACATTCGGCCTCTGGTGGCACTTGATTGAGTGACACCTGATTGAAGTCGCACTTACTTCAACAACACCACTAACTTCTTATCGAGTAAACATCAAGTGTGTAGCGCAGGGGCCGGCAACCTTAGAGCTGTGGCGTGCCAAACCAATCAACCAATGTGATTCAACATGCCACACAGTCGGACCAGGGACGTCTTAATAGGGTTTGCAATCCCGTGTCATATTTTCAATCCCGGGATTTCAGGATTACATTATCCAAATTCCGGGATTGGTCCCGGGATTAGGATTGGACTATTTATTAAAAATACTTACACATTAGAATAGTTAAAATTGCATGATAAAACTGAAAGTATGATTAAAAATTAATTTAATATTATTTTAATGAAACAAATAAAAATAGTACATAATGAAATTTTAAAAAAAAGCATTTCTTCATTTCTTGTGTTTCTGTAAATAAGCTTATAAAAACACAGCTCCTCCAGCGTTTCATCGTTGAAACGGCTTCTTATTTTTGTTACACATTGTCCTGCCGTAGAAAATGCACGTTCGAATTCCTAACTAGTAGGTACTATCGCCATTAAATAGCAGTATGTTCTTTTCAGGTAGTCACCACGTCTCACTACTCCATTTTCAAAAAAGAGACATTTCTTTTGATTTCAAGTGTTACTCATTTGAAATTGAAGATCCAGTTGCATGAACTGTAAGTAAAGCAATGGGATTTGAAGTGTCTTAAGTCTTTAAAGCAGGTCCGCTATTAATTAACGGTATTTAATTGAAGAAGGAACTGTGACAAAATCTATTCGTGTGATGTTGCTTATATTATTGTGTAAGCATTGCAGTGAGCCCCTTAGATTTTGCGACGTTCTCTCATACTCTGTGCCTATATATATATATATATATATATATATATATATATATATATATATATATAACATATATATTGTGCAAAAAAATTCTACGTAACTACATATTTCATAAACAGAATATAAATGTTTGAAAGAATGTTAAGTTCTTCGAAAATTGTTATGAGAAAAATTTTTTTAAATATAATTTAGACAAAAATTAAATCCCGGAATCCCGGTTGTTTTAATCCCGGGATTTCCGGATTAGAAAAAACACCGGGATTTCAGGGATTTCGGAATTCGGATCCCGGGGCTGAAAATCCTACTAGATATCTTCCAAAAATTCTAAATGCCTCTGTCCAAGTTAGCTGACACCGGACATCCGAGAGGGGGGGATGTCCTTCTGACCCACTCGCGATGAGGAGAAAGTTACAGATGAAAATAAGAGAAAACATACCAAGTTTCACGGTTTAACATGCACACCCGCCTCGAACCCTTCAAGGTTCAACACGTAAGAAAACTAACATTAGCTGTATACAGTACAAAAAAAGTAAATAAGATACATTAAATGTAATACCAGATTCACAATATTTTGAAAAAAAATTTAAAATATATTCAGACAAAAATTAAACCCCGGATTAGTTATTTTAATCCCGGGGTTGCAAACCCTACGTCTTAAGGCATGGGCTAACTGGTCCATGGCTTAAGACGTCCTAATGAGGCTTCGTCTTCGGTGGGGGCCTTATTTGTGTTCTTGTATTTGTCTTAATAAAATCATGATCCGGATAATTTTGATGGTCAAATATTATTCCCAAGCATATTCTCTTAAAAACAAGGGAATTCCAAATTGCATGTCAACTGGCAAAATGGTAAGACTGTATTATTAAATGATGACCGCTGTCTATATTTAGGCCTAGGCCTAAAACTATAAGCAATCATTCAACACATTTAGTTGAAATACGGCCATCAGCCAAGCCGGTTTGTGCCTAGGTTTTTATATGTGAGTCGTGCACATTTATTTGTTTCAAGTGAAACAAATAAATGTGCACGAGTATTGTTTGAACGAGTATTTGACAATGCTATATACCAGGGGTGGCCAACCCGCGGCACGCTTGCAACAAAGCACGGTGGAGTTGTAACAGTAGCACACGAAAATTTTGAAAAGATAATAAAATAACATTTTTTACAGTTTTATTGAAATAGGGTTGTCCTAAGACAAAGAAAACCCCTCCAAATTTGGATCAAAATATGTTAGTGAATAAATGTTTTCTGCAAAAAGAACATGATAAAATAAATTTCAATCAAAACTAGCTGATGTGCATCTATAATAATCTAATTTTATGAGCACCTGCAAGAGCTAATCAAAATATAGAAGACTTGGTGAAAAAGATAGTAATTCAAAAGCCACAGTAAGTAAAACTCTCAAACTCAGTGGCGCAACAGCCCATGAGGGCCAAGGCCTACTGTACCCATCTCAGTATACATGACCATTGGGCGAATGTGCAGATGTTCCGATCAGGTGGCAGCCTGAAGCGAAACCCCAGTGTTTGGGTCCCCAATAAGCTTGGTTCTCATTTTATCGACCCACTGATGGGATGAAAGGCTGTATCAACCTTGCCCAGCCCGGGGTTTGAACCTCGGACCTGTGGTGTGGAAGCAGGATGCACTAACCATTCAGCCACTGGGCTTCACAGTAAGTAAATACCAAGAGTTAAACAATTATTTTGAACTAAATTATTCAGTTGCTCATTTTTATTTTGTATATATATATCTTAACATAATTGCTTGAACTTGTAAAAAGTACATTACAATAAAACCCAAGTTTTTACTTTAGTTTTATTTATTGTATAACTTTTAAATTTCGACTACATAGACTTGCATTAAAAAATGTGCTATTTTGTTATGTGTAATAAAAATCCGCCATTAATAAGTCTTATATGAATAGCTACATCAGTTTTAAACTCCCCTGTTTTGCATATTGTGTTTTGTTGGAGAAAGGTTTGTAAGTGGCACCCCCCGTAGTAAATAATTATTTTTTATCAAATAGTGGCACTCTTCCCAAAAAGGTTGGCCACCTCTCTATATACTGTCTACTCATAACCCTTTCGCGACGGATGTGTCATATATGATCTAGTCTCAGACCCCTTAACGGAGGGGGGGGGGGGTAGGGCCGTTTAAATGCAACTTTCCGTGAGGACGATCAGTCCTGTGGGTACGAACCGCGATTCATCCAGCTGCCGGTGACATTTGGGGGTAAGTATATGTGACACACTCGTGTCTAAAATGTTTTCCGTTCATCAGTTCATTGTCGAGAAAAGGTTTAAGGTCTCAGGCAGGGCCTACTTTTGCATAGGGGCCCAGGGCCTCAAAAAGCCTTAAGATTTATCTGGGCCCAGGGCCTCAAAGAGTCTTAAGACGTCCCTGAGTAGAACAATTCGATTCCCTCGATAATGCATATAGAGTTAGAGAGCATGGTCTTAATATAGATTTATAGTTTTATTATATATTATAATTTTTTTTTACTTAAAGATATTTCTTAACAGCATAAAATATAACTATTTCTTCGACATAATAAAAAAAATTATTATTGTACATATATTATGTATTTTTAAACATATTTATTAAAATTAGAAATTTCAATTTGCTGCGATTCTGAGCATTTAGTTGCTAAACAATTTATTTGAGCACTCGAAATATCTTTCATATGAGGGAAGAATGTTCACTTACAGATAGATACGTAGAACCAAAAACGGAAAGCAGAGTACAGCAATTTTCTCTCTCCAAACAGTTAAATCTCTCTAGCAATGGCATTCAATAATTTACAAAACAGCTGTGGTGTTATCTTTCTCGTTTTTTCGTAATTCCTAAATGTCCATAATTCTGAAGATGTTAGTCAAATAAGGTCCATTACAAATTTGTCAGCTGCCATCCATTTAAAATTGACAAATTTGTAGAGTACCACTGAGAATTGTACCGTGTACAAATTGTGGCACGCTTGCCGAATTTTAAAAGATATTAGTGTATGTTGATCTCTATAGGATAGCGAAGCCAGACCATAATATTAACGTTGGGCCCCTTTTATATGTGAAAAAAAAAATATTTTCCTTATTCTTTTAATATTTTCCGAAAACAACCTTAAAAATTATAAGGCCAATGCGATAAAAAGCAAAGAAAAAAAAAATAAACGCGATTTTTATGCTATCCGTGGTTAGAGGGTTAATTATAGTGATTGAGAAATATTTAATGTATTGAGATTTTTGAACTTCGGAAATGATGCCGGAAATCAAGAGATAAGATTGATAAAATAAAGGGAGGGGGGAGGAATTTTTAAAAACAAACACAAAATTATGAAAATCAGAAAAAAGTTTAATTTTTAATTAAAGATTATATTTGAGCGGGGGGGGCGGGAAACCAAACAGGCGTAGATAGTTCCATGAGTCAAAATTCCTAGGGGGCCCTTTTGTGGAAATAGGAGCTTTGTTAAATGGATTATTGCTAACATTTTACGAGTTTTTCGAACACAAGTTGGGGCTCCAGTTCCTTGGGGCCCCCATGTCATTGATACAGCGGTAGCTACGCCCCTGCTCAAAACCATTTTATACATGTATTCTAATTCGACTGAAACTAATTATAAATATCAAAAAATTATTCATTTATACACTTTTGAAAAATCAAGATTTCAAACGTAGTTTTGTCTCAATTTTTTTTTAAAAAAAATCAATACATTTTTCACAAAACCACAAAATTATCCCTCAGACCAGTGGCACCAGAATTCATACAAGCGAATTGAACACGCAATGTATTTCCGGATTCGCCACTAGCAGCAGAAACATCACGCCACTTTGAAAAAAAAAGGTTTCGAACGATTCACACACTAACCCTAAAACTTTTTCCCGCCATGGCATAATGCCAACGCACGTGGAGGCTGATATCTTGATGAACTTCTTTCTGTTGTTTATTATAATTTTTATTTCCTCCCTTTCCCTTTATACGACACGTGTTCGTACGAAGGCCATCTTATACTACACACATCGTACGCTACGATTTTTCCCTTCGGTGGAGCAGTAGGTAAATCTTTTTTATTTTATTTTTAGGGCTTCCAAAGGCAATAATCTGGGAAGATTATATGGGAAAGCTGAATTGTTTGTTTTCAAGAGGACGCGTAAACACATCACGTTGAGCTGGAAGGAGTCGTAATAACTTCAAATTGGCCCGAAATGCTCTTTAAAAATGGCTTGAGAAACTGGGAAAGTGATTTCAAAAGTATCTTTCGCTAATAAATAATAATGTAGTATATAAAACTGTCAGTTCAGGATCAAAATGCTTACCAAAGAAATTTTATTATGTGAACGATCACACCAGAGAAAAACTAAACTCGTAACTCATATTCGATCTTTATAAAACATATTTTTGCCCTTTTAAAAAATGAAAAAGAAGAAAAAAACAATTTATTTGAAGTATAAAAAAAGGATTATATTTTAAATGGAATAAAATCAACAACAAACAAAACAAAAATTATTCGCTCAACATCATTTTTACAATTAAATCATACCCGCGGTAGTCTAGTGGCTATGGTCGCTAACTCGTGACCGATGTGTCATGAGTTCGGGCCCTACTGCCACTGAAGATCCATCCTCCTTGCAGAGTGACTGATGCACGCAAAATCTGTTGTGGCTCAAAGTGTCCTCGTTGGAGATACATACATATATCAATATACCTTACATACCAATATATCCCTTACATATCAATTATAAAAGATTACATAACTTTAGTTAATCAAGGTTTTAATTTACCTAAAGCTAAGGCTAATTTCAATTTTTAGCATTTCCTAAATTTAAGAGCGTTTGAAGGGAGAGAATATACTCTATAGAAGATCCAGTGGCATATACAATATATATATATATATATATATAACGTACACTCCCGCATCACGGGGGGGGGGGACTGAAGCCTGATTGCCACCAAGTATCTATCCTTTATAAAATCCATCTTGGGGGCCCAAAACCTGACTTTGCAAGGAGGGGGGGGGGCAAATGTTCTTCGTTACGCCACTGAGAAGATCCTTCTAGTATGGAAGTCATTTTGAACCTCGATTAAATTATTAGGATGACAACTGAACTCGTTTGTTTACCTCCAAATTTCCACAGATTCGTTAGCCCAATTACATTTAATATTCATAACATCTAAGGACAGTTTTTGTATAAAATCGGACTCAAACCCACGATTTGAGCATCGTTTATCATCAGGAGCTCTTAGAGAATTTATAGATTCAATGAATTTTTAGTGAAAAAAAAAGTGAACTGTACTTATATAAATATAATCATATAGAGTGAATTACCATTTTTCTTTAATTATGCTAAGCGATAAGTAAAAATATAACAAATAAAAATAATAAAATATAGCCTAATCTAACTGTTATCCTTATGGAGCAACGATTATAGGATTAAAAATATTTTTAAGGTTAGCCAACTTTTCCCTAGAATTACCTATACCACTGGGTTGCAAGAAAAAAAAATTGTGTATGAATATAGTGTAAGAGCATAAGTATATAAGTAAGTATTAGTGTAAGGATATGTATCTATTCTTACTCTATATAAATGAGTAATCTACATCACTGTATAGCTTATTTTTTAACGCCTAAACAAATTTATTCCCACCAACCTTCAGGAATATCGATTATTCTCTGCTAAATTAATAAATAAAAAAATTCCGGGAAAATTTCTCTTTTTTTCTTTTCTTCAAGAAATTTTAAAAGATAGAACGCGTTTACCGTTTGGTTCTTTTTAAGGAGACCAGTTTTTTTACTATGAAAAGGGGGTGAGTGAGTGACTGTGAAGTTTAATGGCGCAAGGGCCAATTTTGGCCAAACTGCGCCAAAAGGGGGGGGGGATGAAAAGGGGGACGAAAATTTAAGAAAAAAATACAAACGTAAATATATGAAACATTTTTTTAACTCAAACAAAAATACCCTATAATTACGCTTACATCCCTTTTAATTATTTACGTAAACGAAAGAGAGTAGTATTTTTTCCATTGATTTTTTTTTTTTTGTCAATATATCACTTTTTAAAATATCCGAAATTTCGGAGCAAGAAATATCCTTTATATTGAATTACACGGAAAGTGTTGCAGCTAGAGTATCAACATTCACACAATCTTGATTTCTCACTTGTCCAAAAATTATTACCAATTGATAAAGATTCTTCCAACTGCTGCATTAGTTCCTGGGCAGCACAATGTAAACCCAACAAGAATAATTAAATTTTCGCATGGAATGTCGTTATTTTTGAAATGTTAAATATTTCCACCACTATTTTATCAATTTCAACCTGTTGATTTTCTCATTGTTCTAAATTATCAGAATTTAAACATATACATTCAGTGTTCTAATTTCTTCAAACAGGCGCATAACAGTTCGGCATGGCATCTCTGAATAGAGGTTAACAAATTAGTTTTAAAATATTGAAAAGAGGACAAGCAGGAGGGCACTTTTTGAGGAAGGACGGAACCTATAAAAGTAGGACTGTCCTCCTTAAAGGAGGACGATTAAACACCATTGGACTGGAGGACGATTAGCGTAACGTACACCCCCGCATTGCGGGGGGCCCAGACTGCAGGAGTCCCAAAGTCTGACTGACGAAAAGAACGTACACTTTGTAAGCTTCGGTTCGGGGCACAAAACTAACCTTTGCAGGGGGACCCTAACATTCTGCATTCCTATCTTTTTCTATTTCGCTGTCTGTGTGCTGACACCTGCTCCATAAGGTGCATAAGCTTTCGCGCTGTACAGTCAGGGACGTCTTAAGGCATGGACCGACTGGGCCCGGACCTCACCCCCGTTGGGGACCTTTTTCGTTCTCGACTCTGTCTTAACAAGACCATGATCCGGAAAATTTTAATGCTCAAATATTATTTTCTTACATATTCTCCGAATAATAAGAAATTTCAAATTGCAGGTCATTTGGCAAAAGTGGTAAGATTGTATTAATATGTGATGACCGTTGTCCATGTCTAAGCCTAGGTCTTATTCCATAAAAAAATCATTGAGTTCATTTAGTCGAAATGCAGCCACATCGAGCCGGTTTGTGCCCTGGTTTTTGAGATTGTGAGTCATGAACATTTATTTGTTTCAAATTACCGTTTGAACGGGTATTTGCCTATGAATGCTATATACTATTTACTTTTAAAGATCTCAGGGAGGACCTACTCTTGCATGGAGGTCCAGAGCCTCAAAAAATCTTAATATTTCTCTGGGCCCCAGGGCCTCAAAGAATCCTAAGACGTTCCTGTGCACAGTCACGGTATTGAGTATTTAAATATTAACTGGAATTTTAAAAAAAATTTTATATCTGAATTTAAACTGATATCTGAAAGAAATTAGCTCGTAGTTGCAGTGAAGAGTATGCTATATTGTTATCTTGTAATGCCCATCATCCAAATTTTGTGAGAGAAAAAAAAAACATTTCTGTTATGATAAATGAAAAATCATATAATTTTTGTTAACGTGGTAAAACTAATGACTATAGAAAACTTTTCGAAAAATTATAATTCGGACTCCTGTTGTTATTTTTGATATTCCGAAATAGTATCTAGTTTACAGATATAGTATTTGTATTTGAACATAAATTTAATAATTATAATTTCTGATTCATCATTCTGCAATTGCTGAAGTCATTGCAAAGAATGACGGAATTTTTACTGCTTGTCGCCATGAAACATGACATATAAATATGCTTTTTTCATCTGTCGCTAGGAATCACGAAACATTTGAAGAATGTTTTATACGGAAGTGCCTCTAATTATTGGAACACAGATATAAAGCATTCTCTCATATTTTTTAGTAGCACGAAAGTACGATGAGAAGCAAGAGTTGTGAACATGTTATCAACTACAATTATCAACTTGTTTATTAACCCGGCACTTCACGCGCAGGGTATGTCATACCCAACGCCTAACTTTTTTTCAAGACACCATCTAAACCTTTTTCGGAAAATGAATAGTTTCTCGTGTAGCTGACTAGGTCATATCCTTTGAGGCGCCTTAGCTTATAGGCGAATTCTAAAGGTATATTTTTGGATACCGCCTCTTCGGGTATGTCATACCCTGCGCTTGAATCGCTGTTGCAGTTCTAAATGCATGTGTGTGTGAGCACGTTTAAAAATCTTTCGTATGCGATAGCATATTATTGTAGTTATGATGTAGAAATGTGATATTTAAGTAATTTGATGGATACAGTATTTAATACATATAGTAAAACTGTATTTTCGGAAGAAGATATAGTCTTCTTGCGGGGATGATGAGGATGAATCGAATGATGAAGAGTATAATAACAAGTATAATTCCTCTACTGAAATCTATCCAGATAATTTAACTGAGGGAGCAATTATCGTCCTTGATAAAATGACCACAGAATATTCAATGGCTAGAAAATGTAATCGTTACCCTATGACAATATCTTTGTGTTGTTGCATAAATGCGCAAATTATTTTGTTGAGTAGCCAGAAACCACCTACTAAACATTCAACCAGACGTTGATTTCTGAAGTGTTTTGGATTTCAATTTACAGAAGAATGTTGAACGGGCAAGCTGTTTCTATGAAATTTAAAAAAATTAAGATCCAGTGAAAACATCGCACTCGCTCGCGACGAAGACTAAAGGAGTGTATAAACAATGTACTGAATGCCCTAATAAAAAGAACAACAAAAAAAAAACTAAATTTACGTGTGAAAAGTGTAATAAACATATTGTATATTTCCATCTTTTCTTCCTTTTTCATGCAAATTTTACGGTAAAAATAGAATGTAAACCACCTTTATGAGATACCCTGCGCTTGAAGTTAAGGTCATTTTTTCCGCGTGTGAAGTGCCGGGTAAACATTACCCTTTGGGCCAGTTTTGGGCTAATGGCAGAATGTCTAAGGACAAGCAGACTTTTGAGAGAAAGGAGCCAAGTTGTCAGTGACACAAGATAACGAAGGTATCCGAGCAGGGACGTCTTAAGGGATGGGGTAACTGCGCCTTGGCCCAGGGCCTCACGGCGGTAGGGGCCTCGTTTCGTTCCCTACTCTATTTCAATAAGATCATGATCCGGTTAATCTTAATGGTCAAATATTATTCCCGTATATATTCTCCGAAAAACAGTAGATTTCAAACTGCGTGTCAACTGATAAAAGTGGTAAGACTGTATTATTATGTGCTGACCGTTGTCCATGTCTAGGTATTGGCTTAATTCCATTAACAGTATTCAAGTCATTTAGTCGAAATGTGGCCATCGGTCGACATGGTTTGTGCCTAGGGTTTTGAGATTGTAAGTCGTGCACATTTGTTTCAAATTATCGTTTGAACGAGTATTTGACAGTGCGTGCTATGTACTGTGTACTTTTAAAGATCTTAGGGGTAGGGCCTACTTTTGCAAAAGGGCATGGGACCTCAAAGAGTTTTAAGACGTTCCTGTGTCCGAGAGCCATTTACATACACACTTGGGGGACGGGCTCCTCCTTTGATAGATGTAGCGATCATTATTATTATCATTTTCCGATTAATATTTTTCAAAATATTTACGATTACATTTTAAATTATTAAGAAAAGGAAGCGACAATTTTTAGTTACAATTATTTTATATAATGTAAAAGGCAGAAGTTTGAAGAGCAGCAAACATATATGTAAAAACCTGCAGTTTGCCGACCCCTGCTCTAGGGCACTGTTTCCCAACCTTTTTTACCGCGAAGTAAGCAATATTTGATAATTTTACCACGTCCAGCTGAGGGGCTGGGTTGATTGGTTATATTTCAGATTATTTTGATTTAATAATTTTAATTCAATTGGATTTTAACATGCCTTCAGAATAAAATACAGTAATACCAGAAACAGAATATTATGTGATTTAACATGGGATATAAAAAGATTTCCACATAAAAAGTTGCACAAACCCAAGAGAAATACACCAGAGTAAATAAAATCGAAATAATTCAATATTCTTTGTGCGGCCCGGTACTATTTGTTGCACGGCCTGGGGTTTGGAGACCACTGCTCTTTTTGCTTGCTGGACCGAGTTCACTATGAGGTCGGTTTTACTCAAAGCAACTTTACGCCAACTAAAACTTTTTTTTTTGTGACCAAACCTCTAGTGTGAAGAGGGGAGAAGATTTTTTTCACAAACGGAAACATTGCTGATTGAAAATGGAATATCGTCGGAGAAAAGGTTAGTTCCGTTCTCGTCCGTGCCATGATTGAGTCAGAAGAAACAATAAAAAGCTTTCTCCGTTTTTAGTACACAAGTAGCCGCGTGTAAACAATGTAGCTTCCACAATATCCTTTTAGTCGAGTCAAGTAGTGGGAAGGAGAACATACTCGAGAGCTCTTGAGGGAGTGCCAATTTATCCCATGTGAAGGGGCCCAGGTGATTTTTATACAAATCTAGCTAGCGACTGTCTGTTCCTTCTATTAAAAGCGGCACATGTGGATTCGTAAAATAAGGGCCCTAAAAGATCTGCTTAGAACTACAAACCTCTACACCTTCCCACAGGAAAACAATTATCCTGTGGATTATTAGAAACGAAAACACACACACAGTCAGTCTAGAGATACATATTTAAGCTTCAATTGCAAAACATGCCAATCCGTCATCTTACACCAGTCACTTTTCTTCTCTCACTCACCAGGCGCGACTCTCTAAAATCCAGCCTGCTTCTCTGACAAGATTTCGAAAAAGGAGCTCTATTGCGCATGCCCATTAGAAGAGTATCTGGGAATGGATTTCAGGAAACCCTTGTGCCAGTGGCGTAACGGAGAATATTAGCCCCCCCCCCGTCTGCAAAGTCAGGTTTAGAGCCCCAAACCGGATCTTACAAAAGATTTCAAAACCATAATATAACACAGGCTTTGGGCCCCTAGAATCCTGCTCCCCCCAAGTCGCGGGGGTGTATGTTACGCCACTGCCTTGTGACCTCTACAATCTATGGCAGTCACTATGGGCTCTTCGTCCCTGACGATATCAACTGTTTTTTTTCGTAATAATGTTCGCTACAATCCTCGCGCTTATTTAGTGGCATACCTCTGCTGTACCTCTCTTCTGGGGGAAGGGGGTTACATTCTAAAAACATGCAGACGAAAGAGCCGACGGGTAATCTCCAAAGTCAAAAATTAAAAATTTGTTTGTCCATGTGTAAGGGGGTTGAACCTCCAATCCCTCCCTCGAGAGCCACTACACTCAGCTTTTGTGAACAAATTTTTTTCCCTAAAGAGGAGGTAATTTTTAACAGAACTTACATAGTTTCCAAGTACAAAGCCAGTGGCGTAACGGAGAATATTAGGATCCCCCTGCAAAATCAGGTTTTGCCAGTAATATTTTACTATTCTTGGCATCAGCCTTTGGGCACCCTAGGATCCTGACCCCCCCCCCCCCCGCGATGCGGGGGTTGTACGGTACGCCACTGCACAAAGGTATGTAAAAAATACAAAGCAAATGTTGATCAAGAAAACTACAGGGTGAGAGAAAAATTACATTCAAATTTGGTCATATATGAATATAAAATATAAATCCAGTCAAAATACATAGTTAGTACAAAAACAAAGGCTAAAAGACAAAAAAAAAAAAGTAACAAAATTTGAAAAGAGAATGGCGCCCACTACTTCCTCTTAATATTTTTTTTCTTCCTATTTCACATAAATGAATCATCCTTTTCTAGGAAGAGAAATGATTCACCCATTAGATTTAATGCTATTTAATATACACTACGAACATTATTTACAGTACCAAGTTCTATGAAAAAGTAAAGAACAAAAGTACAGGCGAATAACTAAGAAGGAAAAATGCAAATACAAATAAATATGTATAGAGCCGAACAACAACATACTAGGGAAGTGAAGCAATACATTGACTCGCCGAAAAAATAAAAAAGATAAAATAATAGTTTTATTTATAAAATATAAAAGAAAAGTCACAAAAATTTTTTTATTCAGAAATAAATCTTAAATTAATTAGTTTTACTTGAAACAAAAAAAGAGGAGAATTCTGAATATTGAGATAAAACTAAAGAAAAAAGTACCTGTTGTAAATTGTCGGAGATATCTCCTGTTATTTTATAACAAAAAATAAACAAATAAACTAAACAGGAATATTTAAATTGCATACTTAAGCTGCCTGACTAGTGCAAAAGCTTCAATTTTGATGAAAATGACAAATTTTTTTACTTCAAATTTTATATAATTGAATTTTTTGCTTTCTAAAAATACCTCACTTTTGTTGGTACATCAATTATTTACTAAGTTATAGCAGTTTTTATGTCAAGTGAGAGCAGGAAAAACAAACCGGAGGTTAGATATCGAAACCGGATGTGTTTGCATTTTAATACTTTTTTACGCATTTTTTGGTGTTTTATTAAATTTTTTTGAAAAAATATTAATTTAGTTAAGGTTATGGAGGAACATGGTGATATTTTTTAAAAAATAGTTTATTAGTTTTTTGTTAAACTTGGCAAAAATTAATTCGTACATTTGTTGACATTTTTCGATTTTGTTATGCCCTTGTATCTCAATATTTTATTTCATATTTATCTTCTTTTTTTTGTTATATTTGATAGAAAACTGTCTTTTTAAAGACCAAAAATTAATTAATTATCTAAAGCAAGATCTGGGGTCTAAGAAACGCCGATTTAATGAAAATCGCTTCATTATTGGTGCTAGCAGTAATGAGAATGTTATTGCAGCTAATCCCAATAATACTGTGTGTGAGTCAGCTGGTGACAAAAATCTATTCACATAAAGGCTTTGAAATTTAACTCAAAAAGCGATTTTCAGTAACATTTTATGGAGTATTTTATTAAAAGATACAATTATTAAAAATTTCGCTTAGGTGCATTATTTACTTTAATTCTCTTTAATTTGTGATATACTAGTTTATTATCGTTAATTAAAAATGCAAATACTTCCCTTCCTAAGATCTTGTACATTGATTTGTAAAATTTGACCTGGAACGCGCATTTTAACTTGTCTATAATTTAGAAAATTATCTCGGGAAAAAAAAGAAAAGCGGCAGAGAAAAAATTACTAACGATGAAAAAAGAGGCAAATTCATATGGAGGGCTGATTAAAAGCTGTTCTTTATATGATTTTTATTATAATTTCTTATAACCTTTGTGATAAGCAAATGTTTTTTAAAAGAATTTTTCGTGAATATTAATTGATTACACTAGTATATTTTATATTACATATATCTTAAGCTCTAAGATACTTAGGGGAAATATATACCTGTTTTTCTGTGTAGAAATTATTATTTTTTAATGTAATAAAATTTTTCTCTCGGTGCTCTTCTAATGTCTCTAATTTCTATTAAAAAAAACATGTATTTAAACGTTAAGAAAAACTTTTTTGACTCTATAAAATTGGTAACAAAAATTTAAAAAAAAAAGAATTTGAAAAAAATATATATATAATACTATTATGGCTTATAAAAGGTTTATTCTTTTGATATAAAGAGGTTTTAGGTTGTTTTAGCTGTGTGTATAATTTTTTTAAGATTTTGATTTTAAATCTTTAAACACGTTTTTCTCCGATTCAGATTTTTCCATATTTTACCGCACGGTAAACATGATATCTCAAGAGGTTCTTGAGATAATTGTCTGAAATTTTGCGTCATTGTTTATTATTATAATATAC
>BMAO01026718.1:0-17707 GCA_019973975.1 Trichonephila clavata
AATGCTTTATTTAACAAAATGAAGGATGAAATATTTAAAAATATATTAACACCAAAGGAGAACGTCTTCCTCCTACGTCTAGAGCTTAGCGTCTCTAACGTCCGTCTGCCTCATTTCCCGTGTGTCCTTCAGTCGGACATTCCTGGCGGGTGTGACGTCAGTGTGGACTACTCCACCCTAAGTACAGGGGGAGGGGTTGTGACATCGCACATATCCAACCCTACATCGGCCATCATGACCGGAAGGCGACCTCGCCTGATTATTTACAATGATAAAATGGTACAGATATATAGTAATAAAATATTAAAAATATACACAGTTACACAGTAGATAAAAGAATTATACACAACACAAAATATCATCAAAGAAAAATTACAAAAATACTGAAAAATGAGCAAATTTAAAGTAATAATTGATAAATAGGAAAAATTTCATACATTACTACTGGGTAAAACAAATTATGTTAACGATACAAATAAGATCAAGGCTAAAATAAGAATCTGGAATAAGGAA
The DNA here is from genome assembly GCA_019973975.1 of Trichonephila clavata. Lineage (NCBI taxonomy): Eukaryota > Metazoa > Arthropoda > Arachnida > Araneae > Nephilidae > Trichonephila > Trichonephila clavata. The sequence goes on from BMAO01026718.1 coordinate 514, forward strand.
CACAGGAACATATTCAAGCAAAATACTCGTACTTCTAAACACTTAAATTTGTACTAAAATGAAATAAGAAAATGTAGAGTCATTCAAATAAAAATGGAGCAAAAATAAATAATAAATAAAAGTCTGTTGATAATGTCTATAACGAAAGTCTTTCACAGGAAGAAAAATTGTGAACAGTTTTTAATGGAGAAATCATGTAGAGTTAATTTGGTTTGGCCAGAGTTATGAATTCAAAGTAGACGTTTTTGATGGTCCGTCAACGAAATCACACTTTTCTACGTCATAAGTGTCATTGTGCTTGACTTTTGTAACTTTGTATGGTCCGAGGTATTTTTGCTTAAGTTTCAAGCCTGGACCAAACTGAGTGCGTTTAATTGCTACTAGGTCGTGTAGTTGATATTTATGAGCTTGTCTGCGCCGGAGATTGTACGTGCGGCGATTCTCATCTTGAACTTTGTAGATTTGCTTTTTGGCATCTTGACGGAGAGCATCACGTTGTTCTTGGAATTGAGCTGTAATCTCATCGTTAAGAAGTTGGACTATCTCAATGTCCTGGCAAGACTTCATCTTGGTGCCGAAAAGGAGTTCAAATGGAGTCATCTTGATGCTTCTTTGAAAAGTTGAGTTCAGGATTTCTTGCAGGTGGGGTACGTGAGAGTACCATTTCTCAGGATCGTCGACAGAAAGTTTTGACAGCACAGCAATGATGGTGGAATTTTGTTTTTCAATTTGGCCATTAGATCTTGGGAGACCAGTTGTAATGGAGATATGAAGGATGTTTTGCTTATTACAGTAATCTTCAAATGCGGAGGAAGTAAATGCGGATCCTTTATCAGTGATAATCCTAGCGGGGTTTCCGAAACATGTCGTTGGTTTTCTAATCGTTTTATGACTTCTGCAGCGTCCGTAGATCTAGTGGGATACAGCCATGTAAATTTACTGAATGCGTCTATCACTGCAAAAACGTGCTTGTATTTCTTAGAAGTTGTCGCTAGAGGACCCAAATGATCTAGATGAAATGTATGGAGTGGTAAGTCGTTCTTTTCTATCGGGTTAAGCATGCCATCTTGTTTACCACGTTTCCGGTTTGTGAGAATGCATGTAACACAGTTTTGAATGCATTTTTCAACTTTGTCTTTAAGTCGTGGATGTAAAAGTCTTTGCTAATTAAATCTTGTGTGCGTAGAACAGCAAAATGGCCGCGTTCATGTGCAGTTTTAATGATATTAGCCTGCATTTCTTCTGGTACACTAGTAAATCGGTGCCATTGACGTTTTGTACAGAAGTTTGTTTTTTACGATATAGTTATCATGCGCGTTGTTTCTAAAAGCGTCTTTATCGTGTTATTTGTCATCATCCTGTTGTGCTTGAGAATTGAAGATGATACTATTTGGATTAGCATACAATGTGGAGGTCGACTGAGAGCATCCACGTGAGCCATTTTTGAGCCTGTACGGTGTTCTATTGTATAGTTAAATTCTTGAGATAAAGTGCCATCTGGCTATCCTGGGTTAAGCTCTTTTTTACTTAGTGTTTTGACGAGGGCGTCACAGTCAGTAATAATTTGAATGATGTTCCTAGTACATAGATGCGAAACTTTTTAAGTGCTTCGACCACTGCAAGGACTTCTAGTTCAAAACTAGTGTACTTTCTTTCATTGTCTGATGTCTTTTTTGACATGTAGAATACAGGGTGAAACTGATTGTCATTATGGATTTTTGGAGTAGGACTGCACCAAACGTCAATTGACGCGTCAGTGTGAATCTCATGGGAGAATTTTGATTAAAAATACTTAAAGGGTTGTTGGGAAAGAAAGTATTTTAATTTTTGAAATAGTGCCTGTTGTTCAGAATAAAATTGGAAAGGGAGTCCTTACGAAGGAGGTCACCAAAGGTTTTGCTATGGTCGAATATGAGGGTAAAACTTTCTAAATAGCCAGTAAGACCAAGAAATCGGTGAACGTCTTTAATATTTTTAAGATCTGGATAATTAATAAAGCTTTAGTTTTTGAAGGGGAAGGAAACAATCTACCGTATTCTATAATATGGCCAAGAAACTCAATTTTATTTTGTAAAAATTGACATTTTTAAAATTTATTTCAAGTCCGTAATCACAAGCTACCTCTAGAACATTTTTTAGATATTCAAGGGCTTGGGACTCATTAGCAGCGGGAAAACAACATCATCCATATATGGGAGAACAATACTTTCGAAATCATATGTCGGAAAATGGCATTTATGTATCGCATAAAGGTGGAAGGACAAGTACTTAGTCCAAAAGGCATTCGTCTAAATTGATACTGCCCATTGTAACAAAACTAGTAAATTTACGGCTTCTTTCATTTACCGCAACATGGAAAAATCCATTTTTTAGATCTAGAGTAGTAAATATTTTAGCATTTTGGAGACAATCTAAAATATCGTCAATTAAAGGAAGAGGATAGTTATCTTGAATAAGTTTGCGATTTAAGCGTCTATAATCAATGCAAACTCTTGATTTCCCGTCTTTTTTCTTTACTACCACAACTTGACTAGCGTAAGGAGATGAACATGGCTCAACAATTCCATTTTCAACCCATTCATCAACTTGAGCGTCCACTATATCTCGTTGGGCAAATGGCAAACGTCGGGGCTTATGAAATATCGGTTCATCGTCGGTAAGAGCGATATCTAGCTCAATGTTTACAGTTTTTGTTTTTTAGGCGTGTATGCCAATAGCAGTTGTTCGACTTCAGCTCGATTATGTTGAGGAACATTTGGACCGATATCGAATGTGGGTGAATCGTCGGAAATCGTCATAATAAAATTTTCATCTACACTATCAGAGGATCTTAAAATTTGTGAAAATTTTACGCCTGTAGGCGATATATTTAGATGTGCTTGTTTAATTACGTCACAACCGATTATGAGGTCATAATTTGTACAAGAATTTGGTACAACAGAAATAGTAACAGAAAAAATTTGATCGTCGATAGTAATTTCAGAATCAAAAGTTCCTATCACATTAATTCGCGAAAAACCAAAACCTGTTAATAATGTATTGGTTTGTTAAAGTGGCGGTGCATCTATATTTATGTAAGTAGAATTTTTCTTAATAGTGTTAAATTGCTCCCAATGTCTATTAATCCGTTAAGTTTACGGCCAAAAATTGTTACGTCTTTACACATATTTATAGGAGAAGGCAATTCATGCACAGCATTTACAACAGAAGGTGGTGTAGAACTATTATTTAAATTAGTTCGTCGGCATTCAAATGATTTGTGACCATAAAAATTATACGAGAGGCATCTGGGACCACGTGAATGATTAGGACAAGATTTTGATAGGTGACCTATATCATTACAATTAAAACAACGTTGAGGATTTTTAGCTGCGTCAGAAACGTTAAATTTTGTGGGTTTTCTTTGGAAACTTTGTTGTTTAGAATCGCGTCCTCGGCTTTCATATGAATGACGAAAATTCGGTGAATTAGAGTTATGTATTCCCATGTTTTTAATGACTGTTTCATAGGTACGTAATTTCTGCTTAAATTCGGAAAATGAGGTTGCACCATATAGAATTATTTTATCTGAACGAGGCCCATCAATTCCATTAATGACGTACTGGATAATTGATGCTTCATCAATTTTTGAATCACATCTATTTGCTAATTCACGCATGGAATTAAAATATTGCATCAAAGTCTCGGTTTTAAACATTTTTCTTTTCTCTAATTCGCGGTGAATCTCTATGGAAGTAACTGAATCCGAAAATTCTTCAATTAAAGCTTTTTTAAATGACTCATAGGTATTTAAATTTCTTTGTGAAAAAAGAAATGATTTTGCAGTTCCACATACTAGACGTTTTGCGAAAATTAATTTTTGAGAGGAACTGATAGCTGGGAATAAATCAAAATTTTCTTCAATATCGCGAAAGAAACTATTTACAGAATAAAAATCTTCGCTAGTAAATTTTCTACTAGTCGCTGAAATATCCCGCAATAAAGTCCAAAACTAGGTATTCATCTCTGTAAAGGAAGCATCGCTTAAATGGGGAGGAAAAGTATTTTGTGTACAAAGAGATGAGACGTTTTGATGTGCCGGCATGAAAGAATAACCTTGAACACACTGGGTAGGGTTGCGTTGCTGCCCAGATGTTGGTCCGTTCCTGTGTTGAAAAATTCCTGTCTAACGAGAGTTTTGATGTTCGTTTTTGAAACATGGATTGATTCTCAGAAATAACTACGTTCTAGCTTTCAGAAAAGGGCGTCCCTGAATTATTTAATGTTAATGGGAATTCATCTAAGTTCGTCAAAGCTTTAAATATACTATTGCATAAATTTTGCTCATTTGTTTCCACGTCTAAATGCAATAAATTAGCGACTGAGATGAAATCAGGCAATGAGAATTCGGTTAAAATTTTTTCTTTGTGTTCTTCGACTCTAAACTCTTTAGGGAATGTGGAAAAATTTCTTATTTTATTTCGCAAAGAACGGTCAAATTCGGTGAATCCTAAAAAAAATTTAATGTTTTTACAGCACGAGTTGTACCACATTTCAACGAATTGGCAATTATAGGAATATCACCTAATTTAATATTTTTACAGGACATCTTAATATACAAAATTAACCACTTTGAAAATTTATAGACGATGAAAGGTTGTAATCTAAATTTCCCAATCACACTCTGAGTTAAAACTACTAAATACAGTCATTTGAAAGCCAAAATAAACAAACAAAAAATACGTTTAATTAAATTTTGCCTACCTGGGGTTGGGGAGCAGTCCGTACACTAATCCAGAACCAGTTGAGGCACTATAAGAATCCATTAAAAAGAAAGTCCTACAAGTCGTTTTTACACTTTTAGCACTGTAGTGTCCATTGAAAAAAAAAATATTAACGCGTCTTATAAAAAAAAAATTTCTCGTCTAGAAGAGATTTTCCTTAATATGCAAGAGAAAGGACGAGCCCCCAAAATATGGGAAAATGACTACAACCTAATAATGATAAATGCTTTATTGAACAAAATGAGGGATGAAATATTTAAAATATATTAAACACCAAAGGAGAACGTGTCTTCCTCCTACGTCTAGAGCTTAGCGTCTCTAACGTCCGTCTGCCTCATTTCCCGTGTGTCCTTCAGTCGGACATTCCTGGCGGGGTGTGACGTCAGTGTGGACTACTCCACCCTAAGCACAGGGGGAGGGGTTGTGACATCGCACATATCCAACCCTACAATATTCACGCTACTTCATTCTATTCTATTTTGGAATAAAAACATACTGCTCAAATGTGGAATTGATTAATTTGACTTTTGGTGAGAATTATCTGATTCTTTCAAAAGTAAGAAAGTGTTTTTAAGATTTCGTGATAAAAGTTTTAATCTTGGAGGCGATCCACCTTCAGGTTCAGTAAAAAAAATTGAAGACGAAGAGGTTTAACTTTACTAAATGAAAAAAAAAAAATTCATGTTAAACTCAATAAGAGTTTACAGAGCAAATAGGAGTTACCGAGTAATGTTTCTTCTATTGCATGCAATGAGAAAGATACAGAAGGAAAAGAAAAAAAGGTTCCTCTCATAAACTGACGGAACAAAGAAAAAACCACACTAAAAGTGGACATCTACATGAATTTGCTTTCTCGGTACAAAAGAAGGAATGTTTTTTCATAAAATTGTTTCTGGTTATGATAAGTGGATTTTATACGACAATCCTAAACGCGAAAAACCATGGGTTGATCCCCAGGCCTGTCCTCAACTTCAGTTGTAAATCGAATATTTATGTCAATTATTATGTGTATAGTGAAATTGGAAAGTAGTCATTTATTAAGAGCTTCTATAATCTTGTCAAACTTTTGCAACTGAACGTTACCAAGCCCTATTGATCACATCAAGTAATGTTCTTGGCAAAAAAAAAAAAAAAAAAAAAAAAAAAAAAAAGACCATTTACAGACTAAGGAAAGAGAAATAGGATAGGGAAGTAATCTACCATATGGCTTATTTTTCAGACTTAGGACCTTCTCTCTTATTCATTTGGAACTCGTCATATTTGAAAAACCAGCGCTTCATGAAAGTTGAAGATGTTCGAAAACGGCTTAGTGATTATTTTGCTTTGAAATCACCAAGTTTCAATCGCGAAGGCATTCCCGTCTGCCCGAAAATGGCAAAAAACCGTAGATAGTAATAACGAATATTTGGATTATTAATATTTATATCATGTATCTAAGTAATTTTTAAAACATCAAAATAATTTTCTATTGAGAAGATTGCGATGTAAAAAAAACGTTTGACGTGCATTTAAATTAGCCCTTTTTTAAGAAATGAATATTAAAAATAAAAACTTCAGCCAAACGATACTGAAGTATCAATTATACTTCCTAGCCATTCTCCTTGAGAAAACACCACACAAAGCAATTATAAACTTGTTTGAAAACTTCATGCAATTTTATGGCAATTTGTGAAATTATATTCGTATATGATAAATTAAAACTCTAATATCAAAATAACTATAGTAGTTTTTATTCCAATAGAATTAATAATTATCTTATCTGCATTTTTCTGTCTCGTCTCTATTTTGATGTTCCAGAAATGTGAGTGACGCATGCGTACAGGTGGCGAAGCTTGTCAAATGTATAGTTCGTCTATGAACTAAATGTTTAAAGTTTTTTTGCACATATGAAGCACAAAAGTAGGACTAACACATATTAATACATAAACAGGGGACGTTTTTGTACTAGTTGCTTTAGAGCCTCACCTATGTTTTTCGCTGCTTTCTTCTTTTAAAAACCTTTTTCTGTATTCCATCCTAAGCTCTATCAATCCTAACTAAAAAAAAGGCTTAGTTTTCATAGTTCAATCGACTCATGACCTCGTCATGGCTTCACACCAAAAGTTGCAGTTTCTTCGAAACGTAGAATCATTTTCTAAAGATTAGTAACAGACAAGTGACCTTTCGATAAGTTTTGAAGCCATTGAATTTCCTCGGTGTTGCTGCTTCGCTGATATAAGTGTTAAACGAGCTATACGCATTATCAGTCAAAGTAAGCAACCATGACTTATCACTTTTGCTCAAATTTGTGAAAGATTCGTAGTATATATTTTTTGAAAATACTTAAATTTATATACAGTGAAATACACTTACCACGAAAAAGCTTAGCGAAATATCGGTTAACAAGAAACAATACAACGGTCTCGACAAACTACTATATATTTTCATGCATTTTTTCTCTTAACACGAAACGAAAATTACTTAAGGGGGTTCACCCATGTGACGGCCTGTTTTTTAAGCATTTTTAGAGATTTTTTTTTGACGACCAGTAAAAAGATAGAAATCTAAGTTTTTTTTATCATTTATTTATACGTACTTTAAGAGTATGTATATAAATGTTTAGCTAAAAATATCCAATAGAACGGGAGTTATAGCGCTCTGAACACACCCTCTTCGAAAAAATGGACGCTCACTTCCTCCACGATTTCGCTGATTGGCTTATTTGAAATTTAAAAAAATTAACGGAGTTTTAATTTATAAGCTTAAATGCACATAAAGGACTATACTCAATTGAAAATAACAAAAATTGGAATTTTGGTAGAATTATGAAGAAAAAAATTTCGAATTTCTTAGTTTTTTGTTGTTATGTTTTTGTTATAAAAATAGAAATATTTTGAATGGTGGTATGATCGTACTCCATTTGGTGCGTATATATGTGCTGAGTCTACCCTATAAATCTGAAGTCTTTCGGTCAAACCGTTCTTGAGATATAATGGAGCAAAGTATGAAAAACACAGTTATGAGAAAAACGCGTTTGAAGTTTCAAGTCCGATTAAATCAAAGAAAATCTTAACTTAGCGCTACGAACAACTGCTTTTCTAACCCCTGCCTCTTTATAACGACTTTAAGTTTTAAAAAATCACTTTACCACCGTATTCTAGCCATAATTTTAAAAAATCACTTTACCACCGTATTCTAGACATGTTAAGGCAACAATATATGGAAAAAAAAAATTTTTTTTATCTGTTTACATGGGTGAACCCCTTTAACACGAAAATATTTCTCTTCTACAGAAGGAGAGTATCAAAACTGAGCCGACATTTAATGAAATGTTTGAGATAATTTCTGTGTCATTGGATTGTCCTACACTGTATCATCGGAAGAATTCGATGCAGTAAATGATGATCCTATGTGTACACCCCCATTTTTTTTAATGGCAGATAGACATTTTGGAGTTTGTTGAAAGCTCAAAAACGATCATTGATGGAGATTCCAACGATAAAAATGAAATGAAAAATGCAGCTCCCCTGTTCTCATGTCGTCCGAAATGATGAACATCATGAAAAGTATGCACAGTTTTTAGACACACATTCTCTCCTTCTCTCTCTCTATCTCTCTCCAATGGTGAAATTAATTACAAAATGGACGACATCGAACAATTTGTTGATTATTTGATGCTAAAAAGACAACACAAAGAAAAATATTAGATTATTTTCTGAAAACTATATAAATGTTTTGTTTATAAAAAAAACTTGAAAATTTTGCAATAAATTTCACTAAGTTTTAGTTTTATTGATTTTTATTGCATACATCCACATATACATATTTATGAAATAAAATATGCTCTGGTAAACTAAATTTTGTTGAATATCTGTTTTTCGGCAATATTTTTTAACACAAAAAAATAATTCAATCCCTTCAGTTTCGCGTTAAACGATTTTCACTGTATAAGCATTATATAAAATAAAGAAACAGACATTTTGTTATTAATAGTAATAACCTATATTTAATCGATATTTCACTAATGTTTCAAACTCAAAATAAACTCAAAATCGTACGTGTATCAATTGGATACTTCAGTATTGTTACAACGTATGATCATTATGCATAATATCTCACATTTTTGTAATTAATAGCACTTTTATTCGAATATTTTATCTTTTATCTTATTTACATAACGTGTTTCCACTCTCAAATAAATTCGTTCTAAAAGTTTTTTTTTCTTAGTCGGGAGAGCATTTCCCTTTACGAAAATGTTTCTAAGAAATGATGTGATGTAAAATTATTTTCCGATATCTCTTCCAAAATATGAGTCAATTGAGAGCTAATTTCAAATTCATTTAACAGAATACATTAAACTCAGTAGCGCAACAGCCATAGAGTGCCAAAGGTTTTCATGACCTTGTGTACTGAGGTGCATGAGCAAATGTTCTGGTCAAGTAGTCAGTCTGACGCGAAACCTCTAGTTATTAATTCCCAAAATGTTGGTCAAATAAATACTAAATTACTATTGAATGTTACAGTCAAATGGTCAACACAAATAATCAAATTATATTTTTAAAATTATTTTTAAAATATCGATTTTATATTATTATTATATTACATTTACTATTTAATATAATATAGTATATGTTGAAACCATGTTGAAATAGAGTCAATTTAAAGAGGTAATAGGAGTTATGGAAATTTCTAATATATTTGAAAAGTTTGACATGTAGATTTAATCTTATTTACTTTCACCATTTATACAGCTAATTAGTTTTTTCCTATATTATGTAAAATGCAGATAATGATTTCTGTTACACACACGCACGCACACACACGCACACACACACACACACACACTCACACACACACACTCTCTCTCACTCTCACACTCTCACACACACACTCTCTCTCTCACACACACACTCTCTCTTCACACCTCTCACACACACACTCTCACACACACACACTCTCACACACACACACACTCTCTCACACACACTCTCTCACACACACTCTCTCTCACACACACTCTCTCTCTCTCTCACACACTCTCTCTCTCTCTCACACGCGCACGCGTATGTATATAAGTAAGAATTATTGACTTAAGGAATTATATTTTACCTGTTAAGAAGTAATTAATGTGAAAGAGAATGAGACAAAATGTTTTGGTCACAATTTCAGTAAGAAATCAATAAATTTTAGCTTGTCTTTGAATGTTAAATAATTAAGAATACCAGATTGTAAATATTTTATTCTCCGAGTTTTTTTCAGCATATAGATATAATATTTTGAAAAATAATCCATGGGGGTAAAACCAAATCATAGTAAACAAAATCTTAAAAATAGACGAAATTTTACCCTTACAGATCGTAATGGGTTGGAGGGAAAGTTCTGTCGTATTTTAAATAGGCAGGGGATTTTTCTTGTAAATAAAAAAAAAACTAGCCAGTGAGTCATTCTTATTTTTTTGTTTTTTGTTTTTTTAGCTGCTATATAACATAAAAGGAGTCTTATTTTTACCGTTAATCATTTACTTGTGATATTTAAAGTGAAAAACATGTCAGTAGATAAAGTGCACTTACGACACTGCATTTTGTATGAATTCCAAAAAGGAAGCAACTCATCGGTTACATGTAAAAACTTATGTGTGGCATTTGGAAAAGATATTGTAAATGTTTGTACTTGTCAAAGATTGTTTAGCAGTTTTGGTTCCGGGGATCTGAGCCTCCAAGAAAGGGATCAATCTGGATGACCATCCAAGATCAATAACGATGTTTTGCGATCCATGTTGGAAAATAATCCACATTTAACAAGTCGAGAAATTGCAGAAGAGTTTGGCATTTATCATACAACTGTTGGAGATCACATTAAATCTCTTGGGTTTGTGTTAAAGCAAAGTGTTTGGGTTCCACATGAATTAACGGAAATGAGTTTGTCTGATCGCATAAGAATGTGTTCATCACATCTGATTAAACACAATGTGGAGCCGTTTTTGAACAAGCTGGTTACTGGAGATGAAAAGTGGATTCTTTACGAAGATATTAAGAGAAAAAATCCTACTGCAAACCAGGAACATCACCAGCAACAATTCCAAAACCAAGTCTCCATCAAAGAAAAGTAATGCTTTGCTTGTGGTGGGACAGGAAAGGTCCAGTGTACTACGAGATGCTGAAACAGGGGAAAACCATTAACGCGGATTTGTACTGCAATCAGCTGGATAAATTGAATGCAGCTATCAAAGAAAAAAGGTCTGCATTAGCGTGTAGAAAAGGAATAGTATTCCACCACGATAATGCTCGACCGCATACTGCGATGGTGACTCAACAAAAACTGAATGCGTTAGGATGGGAAGTCCTTAGTCACCCACTGTATTCACCTGACATTGCACCATCTGATTATTACCTATTCAGATCTCTGCAAAGTTATCTAACGGGAAAAAAATTCAAGTCTTTTGAAAGTGTTTCTAAGGCAGTTGCTGACTATTTTAACTCCAAGGACAAGAACTTCTACAAAACAGGAATTCACAGGTTACCCGAAAGATGGCAACATGTTGTAACAAATAACGGAGCATATATAATTGATTAATATTAAATATGTATTTTTATAAATGAATTCAAGTATTTCCTTAAAATACGACAGAACTTTCCCTCCAACCCATTATATATTTTTGGAGATTAATCCTAGTTAATTTTTAGTATAACAATTTCCTTTAACTTTTACGTTGTATTTGTGGGGTGGGGTTAAAGCAAAATTAAGGCTGTCTTCAAAAAGTATTTCTAAGCAGGATCAGAGTAGAGAGCACTTTTTAAGTAGGAGAAAAGTATTCGGACACTAAAATAAGTTTTCGCATAGTTAAATCATAAGTTTGTCATAAATGTCCATTCTCAAAATGGGTTTTTATTATTTTGAAATATTCAAATTTATTTAATTTATTTACAAATGTATTTAGTGACATATGTACGTTATATTTACAAACCATGTCTTTTTTAATTTTAACAAGTTAGTTAAGTATCCACTTAGCATAGCAATATAGAAATGAAGTGTAAAGAACATATTTTAAGCAGGGGAAAATCGATTGGTTCAAACAGAAATGAGTAGCTCAGTAAAATACATTGTTCTCTATAATAGTGGTCCCCAAAAAGGGGTACGCCAAAGAAGCAGGTTCGTGATCACGTGGAAGTGTACAATTGCGTATCACGTAAGGTTTCCCATTGGTCGTTGTGGGGCTTTATTAACGTTTGAAGAGCTCTAATCATTAATGTAACAGTTTTAAAGTGCATGTATACGAATTCATATGTTATGTGTCATGGTACTACAAATAACGATTTTTGTCCTAGTGATACATAATCAGAAAAGTTGGTCGTCGCTGCTCTAAGCGAAGTCAGAATTTAACATTTAATGTGGAATAACGGGAAAGCATTGTTCAATCTGGAAAAATATACCGAATTTGTGTCTGATCTTTAACATTAAGCACGAAAACACTTCAATCTGTGTTGAAAAAAAGTATATAGTATTAAAACATCTTTATACATTTTTTTTTATTTGAAAAAAGTAACTTATCAAAAGATAATTTTTCAAAACATGGGGGGCATAACTCAATTTTAAGGTCATAGAAAAAAAAGTTATGCATACGCAGTGATTAAAAAGGTAAAAACCCACTAATTCTGTATAAATTTGAGAAAGTCCTTTTGGAACTCGACGCTCTGTATTATCAAACATCCTTTCAATGTTTAATTTTTTATGTAAAAATAAGCAAGCACTTTCAGTTTATCAGCATTTATATTTGGCTTTGTCTATTATCAAGCGTGGTTTTGAATTCGCATATAATCCAAAAAACTGTCATCAAATAAATTTTCTTTCAGCAAATCTTTTAAACTTTGTTTTCCTGATTCTGTATATCTTCATACTCACGATGATAAAATTATTTTTCTGAGTATAAGGAATTGTGTTATTAAAAAAAGCTTAAGAAATATTACAGCAATGAATCATACATATTTCAAAATATGCTGTAGTTAACTAAAAAAATTTCATTTTACAAATATTATTTAATCTTTAAATTTTATTATTTGTTATTTAAAATCGGTAAAAGTAAATAAAACGCATGCAAATTATAAAGATACAATCAAGAGAAATGGTGTTTTATGATACTACTTATACATATTAGAAGATTAAATTAAATTTTTGCAATATTGTAGCTTTAATAGCATTGGTATATTAATGATATAAAACCGAAGTATTTAAATTTTAGTTTTTCAAACTTTTGATAACTTACATAATTTCTGCTTCAAGCATTGTTATTGATTTGCAGGAATTGAAAACCATATAAATCTTAAAAACAAAAACATCCTCAAAGAAGTTTACAAACCAAACATAGAACAACTTTTTTTAATTTTAAAGAATAGTTTGTACGGTGTTACAGACAAGAAGTTGGATGAAAAAATCAAAATCAAAAGAAAAGAAAGAATGCTTTTTAAATTTGGTTTCAAATTTACGGACTGGAAAGCTTAAATATATATATATATATATATACGCTCAACTTTTCTTGTATAAAATATTTTTGTGTACTTTTATGAATCGAATTCCAATAAGTTTTCTTATAAACATGGATTAATTTATTTCAAAATCGCTCAGCTTACATCGTCTGCGTGAAAAAAATCGAATAAAACGAGGTTTGTTTTCAAATAGCACTTTTGTGGAAAAACTAGAATAAAAAACAACCACCAAAAAACAGAAACTACTTTACTTTTAGAACATGTGAACCACACGCATGGCGTTTTGATTGTTCCGATCTGTTTTGCGCATGCGCCAGGTACATCTGCTCTTCCGAGGCCATCAGTAAGGTGGCGTTTGTTGCCAGAACAGGTGGCTGGTTTGGTTCGCTTCGGTAACGCCATTTATTCCACATCCTTTTCCTAGTCCCGTGTTCAAAAAGAACAGAGTAAACTTATTAATTCGGCAACGGTCGTTTTTCAGTTTTCCCTGTCTCTGTCATCTGATATACAGTTTTTTTTGGTGAAGGTACATTCTTCAAACAGTGTTTTTTCATGTGAATTCTTACCAACATACCACTGGAAAAAAAGATGCGACCGAAGGATGAAAGGTAAGCTATTTTTATGAATGACAAGATGAAAAAGTGTGTGTAAAGTTGGAGGCGGTAGCGTAACTTTTACTGTGTTGTTGAATATTGAATCTGTTTTGTTCTTAACATATGCTTTATTCATAGTTGTTTTTTATGTTTATCAAATGGAATGTGTGTTCAATGTAAATTTTCTTATATATTTTTCGAAAATTTCGGACTTTTTTGTGTGTAAACGTTAACAACAGAACTTAATTAATTATTAGAGGATTTTATTGTTATTAAGCGTAGTTATTCTACATTTGTTTTAGCACCTAAATTATACATTTAAATTTAAAAAAAAAACTAAATTTCTTGTATTTTGTATTGTAAATATTTTTCTTTTTACAAAAAATTTATTTCCTTACAATAACGCATTAATTTTTTTTAATTACTTGATAATCTCCCAAATTGAAATTAAATTGTTTTTCACACACAACATGTACAAATATTTATCGTTACAAATTACAAATAGTTTATAACGTCAAAATAAAGAAATTTTAGAAATGTTTTTCGAAATATTTCTTTTAAAAAATTGACAAGCCTCATAATTGATAGACTGAATCTGTATTATTCATGGTTTTTGATATTCAAAAAAATAATCTGTTTCTTATTACAGATATAATGGTTTTTTTAAAAATTATTTATTATTTGTTTTGATTTAAATTAGATTTGTGAAATTTAATTATAAAAATATTTTTTTACATAAAAATGTGAGTATTTGATACATACTTTGATTACTAAAATTGCAAAGTAAAAAAAAAAAAAAAAATTTGTACGTATGATAATTTGAGTCAGTTTCCAACAAAGCAGTTATGATTGTCTAAATTTGTCTGGCCTGTCTAGATTGCAAACACAATGTAGAATTCGGGGGTGGGGATATATATATATAGAGAGAGAGAGAGAGAGTATATATATATATAGAGTATATATATATAGAGAGAGAGAGAGTGTATATATATATAGAGAGAGAGTATATATATATAGAGAGAGAGTATATATATATAGAGAGAGAGTGTATATATATATATATATAGAATATATATTATATATAAGTAGTAATTCAATTTGAGAAATTGCTGATCTTACTATGGTTTAGTATTGATCAAAAAAGTTATCCCTAAACTGTTTTCGTACAACATCCGCTATAATGCATAATGTTTAAAAATATCGTATGGCCGTCGCTATAGCAACGCGATCACAATTTTATGTCTTATCTTCAGAGATTGTACTTAGAAATACATTCAAAAAGATTTATGTGTATGTATTGGAAAATTTGTAACATTGAAAGCTTTTTATCCTATTTTGACTATATCTGTAATTATTAAATAAATAATACTTAAGCATTCGAAAATTGATTAAAAAAGAATAAAAAATATTAAGAAAATTATCGTCTGTATAAACTATCTTCTAAAAAGTTATTCCTTATAAATTTATTTTGAGACAATAAATAAAATTTATTGGACGTCAGAAAAATAATAACCATTTTTTGGAACTGTAGAGTTATTTTTCTCTGAAAAATGTATTTAAAGAAAATATAAAATGTGCTCCAAAAAAATTTCTGGTTTGTAGATTCAAAAGTTTTTGTCTCGCGTACTCGAAAAACAACTTATTTATCATTTTACAAACATTAGACACATTTGAAAATTATATTTAATCATGTCTCATCACAGAATATCATGTTTTTTTTATTATCAAAACCCATGAATAAAAAAAGAATTATGGACATATAGATCCTAGACTTGAAGTTTCAAAAGAGACAATTTAAAATGGAAATTAATAAATAAAAGTTATCGTTGCCAAACCAGACAACTAAAAAGAGATTTCTTATCAACGGAAAGCCCAGGCAAAAAAAAATAATCTCTTTAAATATAGTGAATCTGGTATATTCTCACTATTAAAAAAGTGACGTATCATTTTAAAAACATGTTTTTGTTTGATTTGGAATCATTGTTCAGTTATTATGTACGTAGTAGGTTTTTATGAACATCTTTCTTACGTCGAAAAATATATTTGCACATTTCAAAACTAAAGCACACGTATTCTTAAAATATTTTAGTTCTATTTTATAGTTTCGCAGATGTTCTTAAATGACTATAAACAAAGGCAGAATATGTTAAATCAGCACAGTTTGGGATTCAAAAATTCAACGAATGAAAAATCCAGTTAATATTTCATATAAAATAGTCATGTTAATTTGTTTGAATAATCTAAATAATTTCAATAACGTAACCTTTTGTCATACAATTAAGTTTGGGAAATTTTTGTTGGATCATTCGATCTGTTATTGAGCGAAAATCTCGAAATTCTGGAATATCATTTTTTAAAAAAAGTATTCGAAACTCGTTATTTTTTAAAAGGAGATTTTTATTTTAAATCTGCAATTACATATTGATTGATTGATTTATGAAACAGTTAGAAGTTATACAAGGGCTATTAGTGGCTATCCTCGTATTTTTGATCTTCGGTCAAGTGACACTTGAGAGAACTGACACCGGACCTCTAACTTCCACCGCAAAAATTACATTTTAAGTATTGTTACAAATTGCTTACAGTACTTATATTTGTTCTGAACTGATAGCTCTCTAATATAAATGACGCATATGTACGGATCCTTATAACACCTCTTTTAACAATCAGAATAAACTAATTAAAATATCAAGAATTTTTAATAGATATTATTCCTTTAAATTCCCTTTGACACTTGTAATAGAAAAAGAAATATAAATCTTTTTACATTAGGAATTTGTTTTATAATTTTAACGCTTAAACGAATATATTTCTTAGAATTATTTTCTGTTAGGCTTAGCATATATGTTTTTTTATTCACATCAAAAAGATATTCATTTTAAAATAAAAATACTGTAAGCACGAACTTCCTATCTAACGACCTAATTTTAATCTCTTGCTCGAGCACACGCTTTTAGGTTTTAAAAAATAGCAATGAGACCTGTGATAAACAAAGCAAAATTAAATTTGTAATTGAATTCTACTTCGCAGAAATAACGAAGAAAATGGTTAACCTATTGAAGAATTAACTTATAAATTCCTATTTCAGTTTTAGACATGTCTCTGAATTGCTTTATTTCTGTTAATCAAAAATTTAATTCTGTTTGGTCCTCCATTATACATTTATTAATTTGTTAAATATTTAGTCCACGTAAATTTCATACATTAATCAAATATTAAGTTACATTCCTTGTGGGATTGGTTGTCAAATGGTTACGGTCACAGACTCATGATCGACGTGTCATTCGAACCTGGTGCCACAGAAGACTCATCTTGTAGAGGAGCTGATGCACGTTAAATTTGTCGAAGTCCTAAAAAATCCCTACCATTGGCGGGATGG